>LGRX02004300.1:0-23107 GCA_001247695.2 Cymbomonas tetramitiformis
GGTGTCCATGTGGCCGATGAAGGGGCAAGCAACGCTCGGGTACACCCAGGCCCGGGTGCAATGGCTGTCCACACGTGCGGACAAGCGCAAACGAGTGGCACGGCACGGGCCTCACACTGTCCATACGCCCGTCCACACGTCGTCCGTACGCGTCGGTACGACCCAGGGACACGCCCCCATGGTGTCCATGTGGCTGATGAAGGGGCAGGAAATGCTCGGGTACACCCAGGCCCGGGTGCAATGGGTGTCCACACGTGCGGACAAGCACAAACGAGTGGCACGGCACGGGCCTCACACTGTCCATACGCCCGTCCACACGTCGTCCGTACGCGTCGGTACGACCCAGGGACACGCCCCCATGGTGTCCATGTGGCTGATGAAGGGGAAGGAAATGCTTGGGTACACCCAGGCCCGGGTGCAATGGGTGTCCACACGTGCGGACAAGCGCAAACGAGTGGCACGGCACGGGCCTCACACTGTCCATACGCCCGTCCACACGTCGTCCGTACGCGTCGGTACGGTCCAGGGACACGTCCCCATGGTGTCCATGTGGCTGATGAAGGGGAAGGAAATGCTCGGGTACACCCAGGCCTGGGTGCAATGGGTGTCCACACGTGCGGACAAGCGCAAAAGAGTGGCACGGCACGGGCCTCACACTGTCCATACGCCCGTCCACACGTCATCCGTACGCATCAGTACGTCCAGGGACACGTCCACATGGTGTCCACATGGCTGAGGAGGGGGCAAGCAGTGCTCGGGTACACCCAGGCCCGGGTGCAATGGCTGTCCACACGTGCGGACAAGCGCAAAAGAGTGGCACGGCACGGGCCTCACACTGTCCATACGCCCGTCCACACGTCGTCCGTACGCGTGGGTACGGTCCAGGGACACGTCCCCATGGTGTCCATATGGCCGAGGAGGGGTAGAAGCGGCATTTCTCGCAGTCCGCACGTGTGGACAACATTTTCCAGTGGTTCATGCGTATGGACGGCACCTATCCATACGGTCGGAGCGTCCACACGCGTAATAAAATCAGGTAAACTAGCATACGTCGTCCACACGGATGCGCACGTATGGACGACGTATGGATTTATCGTATGGACACCGTATGAACATCACTTTTACAAATTAGACAATTTCACACGTGTGGATTTAGCAAAAAAAGCGTCCATAGGGTGTCCGTACGCTGTCCACGCGTCGGACGGACGGTTTTCCACGCGTGCGAAAAGGCCAATAATTTGTAGGGCGTTGGAAGATAATGTTGATGACCCTCGATAGTGTTAGATGATCAATCGATAGGTGCGTCGGAGATATCGATACCGTGCCTTGATCTTGAGATGCCACCGACATTTTCTCCTGAACGAAGTGATCAACAATCGACGGTGTTGCATTTAAAAATTTCGACCGGAACCAACCAAATCATTTTTAATTCGTTCTTAAGATGTATTGAGCGAAATAAACAACCAAAATATGGGATACAAAACCAAAAGACAACCCTCGGCGAGATGCCCCAGTAGCAACGCCGTACGTTGAAAAACGACGCCGGCCTTCGCTCGTCACGAGCTTCGGTGTAGTCCTTCGAGGACTCGATTGCTGTCGAACGCATACATACCCGGCAGTGAAACGTCCGTGATGGCATACCGGCACCCGGTTTGAGATGCGATATACCCGCCATGTTTGAGATGCGGCGGCATATATGGCGATATACCGCGTACTGCAATCAACCTCCATATGTATAATTCAATGTACGGTATGTTGGATATTTTACCATAAACGACCAGCTCTTCTTTTTATAGGAAAATGCTAAGCCCACTTTTTGTTGCAGAACCATAAAGAAACAAAGTTCACAAATAAAATCATTACCATGGGGGACCGCTTGGCGGTAATGTCGTTTAAGAATGGTAAATATATACCTGCCGTGCTGCATGTAACAAACCGACTTTTTAACCCCTAAACAGATGAAACTATTTCGGGCCTTTTTGGGGCAATATCGATTTTCGCCACATATGAATGATGTCCGTTGCATACACGCGCTAGCCAACTCAACCATGCTTTTGGTATTGATTGACCCAACATTTCGATAGGTTATACGCGCAATTTGACGCATTATACCCGCCAATATATCCGAATTGCCACCACCATTTTGGGGATTTCCAAACGTAATTTTTATTTGACCATTGATAAAAAACGGTATGGGTATCCCTCGGCGCACAGGACACCATCAAAGCATCGGCTTTGATAAGGGTTTTATGTTGGTATGCTGCTTGGGGCATAGATACCACGCTTATATATCGGTTTGGACGAATATTGTGTGAAAAAACAACAAAAAACAAAAAAACACACACATTTTCAATGTTTTCCCATACTTAAGCACAGATTTCAACATTTTGGTGTTTTTCACTGCTATATTGGATATATATGATATATCACGAGATGAATAATCACGTGGGTGATGTCAAATACCATCCGAAATGTGTTTCAGGCCCATGCCACCGTCTAGGGCGACGAATATCCTCGTTTCACCTCGATTTCTTACTTTTCAAACATCGCTTTCCACAATCATTTGACACTTTTTCATGGATGAAAATAATACTATGTGAGATATATAACATGGATATACCTAAAAGCAAGTACTTCACCTTCAAGAATACACATGTGCGCAAGGCCCCAAACGGCACAAGAGCGATTCTAGCAGCGAGCAACATCGTTAACACCAACAAACTAAAAAAACATCGAATGATTTTGGGTCATATTTGACCCAAAAATCTGTTTAGGGGTTAAGTTAGGCAATGGTGCTCCCCTCTTCACTCCGACCACGGTGCTGAATATATCAGCTGGACTGTATATTCGGTGTGACTGGTAATCAGAATAGATAATCGGGGAGAATACTCAGTCTCTTCCCGTTATATGTTCGGGGTCTAGGGTTCCGGGACCGGTGACAGTCATACACCCTAGCTATAGGAATGCCAGTCGGGGTGTCACTTCCAGCACACCACCTAGGGTGGTGACTGGCAAACTAGGTGGCCACGGAACTGAAACAAACATCTACTCAGCTTCGGTGGAAATAAGCATCCTACAGGAGAACCTGTCCTTTCTGGCAGGGCAACTCCCGAAACTAGCAGTCAGTGAGGCATACTGCAGAATACAGATACAGTTAAAACCCTAAATTAAGCCCATCTTGGGGCAACCTGAACCAACAGCATCACAATCTGGAGGCAGGCTAATCTCAATCTCGCCAACTCTAGCCACGTCGAGAGTGCCCGGGAGAGCCGGTGCCACTGTTACAGCGCCCAGGAGAGCTGGTACCACTGTCTGACAAATCATGCGTAGAGCAAAATGAGAGAACCGAGGATGTGCCGATGTCGTTGTAGTCAGTTGCACCGGGTGCAACCAGTACGGTCCGGTGCTGAATTGAAGAAGAAGGTTCGTCCCTGGTTCCCCCGGCCCAGGCGGGTGGCACGTAGACCGGCGATGGCGGAGCACCACCCGGCGAGGGCGGCTCGGTAACAATCGGAGCTGCCTCGGGGGGCTGCGAGGGACCCGGGTGCCACGTCCACCCGGACCGGTATACCACGTTTGGGTACCAGCCCTCCGGGCGCCAGTAGAGCGCCGGCGGGATGGCTGTGGGCGTCAGCACACGCCAGTACCACCGACCTCGTCGCCGGTGCGCCCCGCTGCTGATGATGCTTGCGCGGAGCGGTCTCGTGAAGGCACGGCGGTTGCACAAACAACAAACATCAAGCAGACTGCGAGAGATGTGAGGGCGGAGAACCCAAAACCCATCGGTGGTCTGCCGCATCCCAAGGTCCGCCGCGGTGGCGGAAGACCCTCGTCGTCATCCTCGGAGTCGTCTGTTGCCACTGATACCGAGTCCATGGGCGCAACGGTCCCCATGTTGTGCATTGCGAGGGTCGGCTCCGGCCCCGTGAGGTCCAAGTTGACCGCGAAATTGTCCATGAAGGACATGTGCGGCTCGTGCGCGTGCAACGCGCTGACGGGGTACATCTCCTCGTCGGGCACCACCGACTGCGGAGCGGAGGGCGGCGCTGGCGGCGGTGGTACGACCGGAGCGTCGTCATGGACCTTCGCATGGACCTTGAAGTTGTTGATGTCCGTAGCACCACCAACCGCGCAAACCCCGAAGCGGGTGTCAACGGGCTGGCGGCACTCCAGATACTCGTCGATGGTGTCGGGCACCCGCTCCTCGGCGACAGCGAAGGAGAAGGCGGAGACGGTGTCGTAGAGCTCCGGCTTGCCGTCCGCAATGCAGCAGACGGCGTCGAAACGGGCGGCGTCGTTGTCGTCCATGGCGTTCTGGAACAGCGTGGCGAGTACGTCGTTCTCGCTGTCCGCAATGCTGAAACCGTGTGCGCCAACATGTCCGCGTGGCCCGCCGTTCCGGCAGTCCCGATGCCAATGCTTCTCCGCCGTAGCGGAGCATGTTGGGTGCCGGCACAAAGGAACGAACGTACCTGTGGGCTTGTGGAAAGCTACCTTCCCCGAAGACTTCCCACGGAAGGTCTGCGGGAAGTTGCCGTGCTCGGGAAGGGGCTTCGCCGCGAAGCGGACGCCGTCACCATGTCCACCGCGTCCGATGGCGTTCTTCTTGTCGTTGCGGGGCGTGAAGCCCTTCGTGTCGTCGATACGGGTGTGAAGGGCCTTGATCTCTTTCTTCATGTCAAAGAGCTGGTCGCGGAGCTCGCCGAAGATGGTCTTAAAGCCCTCGTCGTCGCTCTGTCCAGCCAGGGTGCGTGAGGGCGGAGAACGTGCGCGTAGCAGGCGGGACGTGCGAATCCGCCCCGTTTTGTGCGTAGCACTCACGGGTCCATTGCTGAATGGTGGCAAGGGACTCCGCCGCACGTTGGTCGTGCAACAGAAGCCGGTTGACGACCGGGGCGTAGAAAACCGGGTCGAGGGACTTGATGAACAAGGACTTGACCTCCATGTCGTCGAGGGTGCTCTTCCGTCGAGCGGACCGGAGAGCGGCGTTGAAGGCGGCGATAGCCCGCGACGGGTCGAACTGGTTGATCTTGATGGCCAGAAGGTCTGCGGTGCCCTGAAAGGGTCCGCCGGAATCCAGAAGCATTCTGGCGATCTCCAGTAACACCCGTTTCCCATCAAACGGGTGTGTCTCCGCCGAAGACTCCATCCAGTCTGCCGCGGGCGACACCGGAGCGATGATGAATTCCATTGTCGAAAATAGTAGTTTGTTCGCCTCGGCAACGTGGCATCCTCCAGGTCGAACAAAGATGAAAACGCGGACTCCTCAGTGACGAAAATGTCCCGTAATGCCAGCACCAGACGGGCGAAAACAGAGCTGACGTTCGATTCCGTACCATCAAAACGTCCAGGTTTGTCGTCGTACACCTTCTTGACGACGAGCTTGGCGGCGCTCTCGTCGAAGGACTCCTTCGCCAGACGTTTGACCGCGTCGAGGAACAGTGCCCCTGCCGATTGGGCAGCCGGCGCAGCCGCAACCGTAGGAGTGGCCGGTGTGGTCGCGCATGCCTGGCTGCGGCATCGTCCAAAATGGTAACTAGTGAGCGGCGTGCAGCCGCAGTGTGTGATCTCGTAGAAGTACCCATGATGAAATGACTATAGGGACAGGGTGAGGTGGATAACGCGAGGCGAGGCTAACGGAGTGGGCGACGGCTTGCGAGTTGCGGCGGGTCGTCGAGGATAAATCGGGGAAACAGCAAATTGCACGCGGTCGTGTGGGACGAAAGGACGTGATCAATGTCGGACGGTGTGCTAGCGACCAGAAACAACAAAATCCAGCCCAACGATACTGCACGGAAAATAAGCTGCCGTACGCGCTACCCAATCATGTCCAATCAACCGCGCGTCCGCAACTGAGCCATACCGCCCGTACCGAAAAACCTCTCTAACGCGGGTCCCTCACCCCATCTCAAGCGTCGGTGTTTAGCCAATCATGGCCAAAGTCGCAGTGTAAAATTAAGCGTGCGTGGTACCAAACCTGCTGAATATATCAGCTGGACTGTATATTCGGTGTGTGAGGTAATCAGAATAGATAATCGGGGAGAATACTCAGTCTCTTCCCGTTATATGTTCGGGGTCTAGGGTTCCGGGACCGGTGACAGTCATACACCCTAACTATAGGAATGACAGTCGGGGTGTCACTTCCAGCACACGGAGCGCTATGTGCCCCTGCTTGCTACGACGGGGTGGGCCCACTTAGACGCCAATATGGAGTTAGATAAGAAAAAAACCATTTTCTCAGCGTTATGGCCAAGGGAGCTCACGCTGGTGGGATACTTCCCAGGGGGGTTTGATGTCGTGTATTGAAGGCAGTGTGGGTCCAAATGCGAGAGGTAAAGCCTCTTATAAACAAAGTTGTCGAGGATGTGTAGAAACCATGCTAGGGAAGCGTCACCTATGCCACACGACAGAGGATTGGAGGGCCAAAAGCAAGGCGCTAGATGAAGCACCCAACATACAGAAACTTGACATAACTGAAAAAGGTAATGCAGCCCTCATAAAGGAAGTTGTACTCGTTCTAAATACCCACATGGAGACAGGCTCCTAGAGCTCCGGTCACCAGGGGACCCACCCAACTTGGGGGCCACCGGCCCCCGGGTTCTTCTCCACGGTCCACGCCTTACTCGCCTCCTCCCTTTCCATATAGCACCGGATCCATTACATTGCTGGCCGGGTTTTCCGTTCTAAAGTGATGGCCAACACGTTTTTTCATTAGTGTTAGTCACTCTTTCCCGAAAGGGGGAATGTTTTCTCTGCCAAGCTAGGCCTGTTATGTACGTAGGAAACAATTTATCTTAGAGTAGACGCTTTGGGGGCTTCGCCTTACATGTCGACGTAAATGTTTTTATCATTATTATCACCATTAGTTTGTTGACCGCAATTTGGTCAAACAAAACCAATAATGTCGTAATACCACACCTAGCCTTTTCCCATTTGGATACATATTTCCGATGCGGTAACCCGATGAACCATCATCCTGATCTCCTATTGCAATACGTTTTCATTTCAGACGACAACACAACATCCGCATATGATAATGTTACAGTGCTAGGTTCTATCTAGGTCATCCTCCAAGCAATTGCCAGAGGAGGAATAACTTTGAAACATGGTATCTTGGACGCATCCAAGGAGTAAAATTGTACATGAAATAAATACCAAGGTTCTCAACATATCAGTAGTTGATATGTCACGTCCCACATCCATCGCCCATATACTTCGAATATATGTAGACCAAATGAGCACGGGCAGATGTGGTGTACATCTCGCTACCACCGTCATGGTCTTCCAAACTTGTTCACGAAACCAGTCAGCATGAAAGTCGATTTGAAAAGCCGTGCTAGGCACCGCGCACTTAGTGCAGGCAGATTATATATTGCAATTTGACTGCAAAACAAGGCAGCACATCTCATTTTAGAGTATTCTTTTGTTAATCAGTCGTCATGAACTCAGAGTTCATACTTTCTGGCTGGAAGGATCACAGGGTTATGATCTCTGGGACACATATCAAGTCGTTTGACACAAAGCATGTATTCATACTCGTGGTAGTCCATCTTGCCCGCATGTTCCACAACCTCGTCTTCAAAGTCCTCCAAAAGCTGTGCACAAGTTGCTTGCACAAACTTTTCGACCTGAACCAACGAACACGGTAATCCCACAATCAGTCACAAAACATACATTACTTTATATTTCATAACATAAATTGCCTGATAAACAATGAAGGATCCACCACCGTTTAAGGCCAAAGAAAACCTAAAAAGGTTTGGTAAAGGTATCGGCAAACGATGATCTCGTGCCCTGGCCAAGATATGGGCCATCAATAAACCGAGCTTCTGTCAAAGATGTATTTCAACAGCAACTCAAGGCTTTGCCCAACATATAGGGCATGGACAACTTATAGTTTTGTCGATGACATAAGCCAATAACAACTCCAGGCTTTGACAACAGTTAGGGCCAACACCCCAAGGCAGTGATAAAAATGGAGGCCTAGAACAAGCCGAGGCCATGGAATTGTAGGCCAACCAGGCAAGGCTTTGCTAAAGACGGAGGCCAGTAGCAACTTGAGGCTCTGTCAAAGATATAGGATCACAACTGCCCAAGTCTTTATCAACAATAGAGGCCAGCAAGAACCGCCGGCCTTAGCAAAGATGCACAGAAACGACAGCTCAAGGCCTTGGCAAGACTGCCCCATTCTTGTAAGATTATTCCCATAACAACTGATGGGTTAGTTAAAGATGCAGGCTGACAACAACCCAGTGCGCGTTGCCAAAGGGTGTGCACATAATTCGGCGAGAAAACTTACAATAGGCCCACCCCGAACGACATCATCCTTGGCCTTCGAGAACGTTTCCTCAAACTTCGGATCTTCACCTTCTCTTTGTGTGAAAGGCACGCCATACTTGCTGGCGATATTGTCACAGACGTCAATTGCTGCGTGTAGCCTGGTAAACAACACGTGCTAGTTGGCCTGAATATTCTCACCAGCCGACAGCTGCAAGTTCGCCCGCGGGCTACCAAATACAACCTGTGAAAAGCAGGTCTGTGCGACTGAACGGACTCAAGAGCGACGGTTGTATTTTCCTTTCGATCCAGGCTCGCAGTGTTTGGAGTGAACCAGCGGCGAACCTATACTGAGCCGGGATAACAAGCTCGCTCAACAAGCAGGGTCGCGGCCACTGAAAGTTTCAAGGCGGGAAACCTGGGAAACGCATCTCTGCGCTGCTTAGAGAAGTCGAAGAGGCAAGAATACGGTCTTGCGAGTGGCGCCAGTCAGACCAAATACAGTCCAGAAATGACCTTAACACTGTGCAACTTCGCTGCAAACTTCCTGATTTGCTATGTTGCGTAAAACAAACATGCCTTATAAAGCAGGCGTTGTTCTTAGAATTTGCAAATCAGAACTACGTCGGGTACTTCGAACGGCGCTAGGTGAAGTCTCGCAGTCTATGCAATCCCTGCGAAGACGCGACGAGAGGGAGACAAATGTTCGAGGACGGACGGAACGAAAATCACATAACGCGGCGTTAAGGACGTTGGGAGAAACAAACGCTGCCTCTTTAGGAAGCATCATGGGCTTCTTACACAAGAAATAACAGTCCGAACGCGCAGAGTAGCGGCCAACTAAAGGAGAGGAAGTGCAGCGCAGTAACGAACTTGGATTGTCGAGGCTTTGGTTGCATCGCGTGGAGCTCCGTTGCCGCCGCACAGCATCCTGGACATTTCATCCGTAGTCTCGTCTCGCGATCGTCCAAGAACTCTGTCAACTTCTCTGTATAGCTGATTCGCGCTTCAACTGCGAAATAGAACAGCAAGTCCTCTGTCTAAATGCCGGGAAATAGCGCCCGACAGCGAAGGAAGAATTTTAGGCGAAGGATTTTAGAGTGAAGATGTCTACTTCGTGATCCCAGAAGAGGAAGGCACCTGATAGTGTGCAACAATTTTGCAAACAGTGGAGGTTTGACGAAGGCGCCCATTCTACTATATTGTACCGAACTCAGAACTCATAAAAAGAAGGCTCCGGGAGGTGGCTTCCAGAGTGTGGGTCAGCTGAAGGAGACTGAAAACATGTTTTGTCCCACTTCTACTGTCGTCACCAGACCGGGAATACAATTACCAGAACATGCTTTTATGCGTCACTTATAACGTATGCACATCTGGAGACGTCTTGCAGAAAGGATTTAACGGTTAATGCAACGCAAGGATCTAGGCTGCGCCGTTGTCAGTGGGTTTTGATTTCACGGAAGGGACTATCGCAGCGCACACGCAACGATATCGTACAGAATCAAAGCTTTGTAAAAGGGTGTGTACTGCAAATCTTATTGTTGGACTTTACCGGAGTCCGAGTTCTGCGCTTCGGCTTGCGGGACGTTAGCCACCACCAGAAAGCAGACAAGTCCCAAGACTTTGAGGGTATTCGGAAGTTGCGGGAACATTTTTGTTCGAATAAAAAACTTCAGAACTTTTCAAAGTATTCGAACGCTGTGCAACAGCAATTTGGCAATTTTGAAGGCGCTTGCAGTTCCTTGATACCGCTACCGTCACGCGACGGATCACCTGCACCTGCTCACCTCCGGAAAAACTCCCGTAAAATGTTATCAACACGCGTGTCATTTGTCTCATTTGTCATAATAATATAATTGTCATTTATATCGAAGTAAAGCACCGACAGAAAAATAAAAAAGTGACCTAAACAATAAAAAAAAACTTTCCCGTTTTCCAAAGTGATGGCTTGATCCATCTAACCTGAGTGAGGAACTTTGCAGGGAAGCATCAAATGATTTCACCCTTACCTGCGCCCCTGTGAAATCATTAACAGAAGAAAAAAAACTCTAAAGGTAGCTGCATTCCCCCGTTTCACGAGCAAGGGAGTGGAAAGGGACGGCGGCCAACGCGTAACAGTCGGGACGCCTTTTTTGGAAAGGATTTGTGTCAAGTCGTGTGATATACAACGATGATCTTTTGTTTTGTTTGCATGCTTGTCAGCCACTTTCGAGTTCAGAATCCCATGGCTTTGCAATACGTGTTTACCGGTCCTTTTCGAACTGCGCAGCTCCTTACCAAGTGTCATGCTATTGCGAGCTTCATAGCACTTGGCAGTCTTTACCAGCGGTAAGGCACTACTACCTGCCCTTGGTACCCTCAAGTCTCTCATTTTGCATAGGTTTCCAGTTTGAAGTTTCACGTGAATGTGTCTCCCTTATGAGGTTGGGTAGACAGTCTTCAAGAGGAGTGTTGGTGCGTTGGGTATCAGTGTCCTAGCACCCGAGTAAACCGCCCTGCGATGAGCTCCTTGAGGGCTATGGGCAAGTTTAAGAAAATCCCACTCGAGGTGTGACCTATAAACCCCAGTTTTTTCCTTGTGTTCTTGAGACGGTGCGGTGATCGGCAGTCTTCCTTCCCCTGGTTCGCTTTCGCGAGGGCCCGTGTTTCGTGAGCTGTTATGTATTTTGGGCCTTTCTGTGCATATAATTGTGACAGTATAGCTTTCTTCAGGAGGAAAGAAGACCTTTGTTCTGATCCCAAGCCTCATCTCTCGCGATGATCTTGATGAAACAAGGGCTTCCGAGCTTGTTGCCGGAGTCCTCGCCTTTGTCAAAATACTCAACGACATCGATAGCATCCGACCGTACTGCCGGTTCACTTTCCCCTTAGGAGCGCTGGCCACAAGCTTGGAGTCCTAGTGCGAGGGCATTGTAACGTGTTTTAGCGGATGGAGGTTTGCACACTGTGCTGCACACATGTAAGTTAAGCTTAGGCTTTGTCGTTGAAGCAGACGACACTACCGGAGATGGTGCGACCTGGCGAGAAGTCAAGCATGGAGTGCAACGAGCGCACGAAAGAGTCGACACAAGTGCGTTGGTATTCATGTTTAGTATGATGCTTCTGCACTCCCCTTCCCCCCAGCACCGCATTACGCGGCCGATGAGAAGGCAATGAGTCGAGCATAAGGAAACGGCGGGTGGGAACTCTGAGTGTTCCTGTCGCGAGCTCGAACACCGGCGGGGCCGCAGCCGATCATGCCTTTGGCGGCCTCACACCGGCAACACTGCAGATGACAACGCATGTAAGCGGGCTCACACATCGCCGACACGGTGGCTGTCCATGTTTTTCTCGGGCGCACACACTGGCAATGTTGCGGCTGACCTTCCCTTTTGCGGGTTTTTCACCCCAGCAAAACTGCGGCAGTCGTGCCTTTTGTGGGCTCACCTACCAGGAGCACCCCGGCAGGCCATCTCACCTACCAGGAGCACCCCGGCAGGCCATGTCACCTACCAGGAGCACCCCGGCAGGCCATGTCACCTACCAGGAGCACCCCCGCAGGCCATGTCACCGGCGGGTTCACACACCGACAACACCGTGGATGGCCGTGGCCGTTGCGGGCTCTTAAACCGGCAGAACCGGGGCAGAACCGGGACAGAACCGGGGCAGATAATCCCTTTCGCAGGCTCACCTGGCAGCAGTACCTGGGCAGACAAGGTCTCTCGTGCGCTCACACACCGGCAACACCGCAAATGACCATGCTTGTTGCGTGGATTGCCATGCTTGTTGACGGGCATATTGGCCGTCAACACTGTGGTTGACCAGTGTCACACACGCGGTCACACATCGTCAACACCGCGGATGACCACCCATGTTGACGGGTGTAAACACCGCTCGCACCTCGGCTGACCTTCTCAAACTGACATGGCGTCAACTTCGCAAACTGACATGGCGTCAATACCGTGCATGGCCTTGCATTTCGACGGACTCACAGACCGGCAACACTGGAGATGACCATGACAAACACCGTGGATGACCATTCCTTTCGCGGGCTTGCACATTGGCAACACCTCGGATGACTTTGCACATCAGCAGCCTCACACCCGGCAACACCGGAGATGACCAATGCGCGTTGGTGGGCTCGCGCACGAGCAGCACCGTAAATGACAGTGCCTTTCACAGGCTCACACCCCGTGAGCTCTGATCTTTTCCTGGCATTTTGGTGTGCGTAAATACCCCAAGCACCTCGGCTGAACATCCCTTCCGCGAACTGACACCACCTCCACACCGGGGTTGACCATGCAAGTTGCCGGGCTCGCACTCCGTCAACACCGTGGATGACCATGCAAGTTGCCGGGCTCGCACTCCGTCAACACCGTGGATGATTTCTGCTGGCCTTTCGCCGGCTCACGCACCGTCCACACCATCGACAACCATGCATGTTGGTGGGCAACACCGGCTGGCCATATATGTTGGCAGGTTCACACATCAGCAACACCGCGAATGACCGTGCGTTCGTGCGCTCACACACTGTTTACATCGTGGCTGGCCATACATGCTGCCAGGCTTCAACACCGTTAACATCGTCGCTGACCGTGCCACTTGCGCGCAATAGGGACCAAAAACACGGCGTACCCCCTGAGTTAGACCCCTGTCCAGTGGCGTTTAGAGTGAAGAGGCACAACCCCAAGGCTAATGGAGTTAGGTGATGGCTGGATCTGACCCCTGACCTCTAGACGTGTGATGCGGCACCAGGGCCAAAGAAGCGACGCAGCGTCCGGGTTTGCCATGATCACAGAGGCAATGCAGTATATTCTGACACGACCCTCGTTCTTGGCTCTGAGTGGGATTACCATCGTCCTTCTGGTCGTGCTTTGGAACTTAGGTCAAGACCCAACCAGCGCACACGTAGTATTCAAATCGCGTTATTCTATTTGCGAAATGCCCAAAACGTGCGCGCATAATATCCGTAATGTGCGCTGTCACCTCATATTAGCAGGCATAGTATGCAAAGCGCATTCGGACTTTGTGAGACTTTTCGCGCGCCTCTGCTGTGCGATGCTGGCAAATAGTGATCATAGCGCGTGCTCTGCAGCTATGGGTCCAAGTTTGTCCTGGACGATTATTTGGCTATCACTTTTGGTTACCCGCTTTCTGGAACATTTCTACTGCCACAGATCCGCGTAGTAGATTCACGGGCGGGCGCTGACTGTTACGCAGGTGAAACTCGTCAAGCAACGGCCTTTACAAGGGAATTCATCTTCACGGAAACCACCGCGCCCGCCGCTTCGAGCCACGCGTCTACGGTGGTAGGCATGCTCTGTACCCTTCGCAGCGTTGCGGGCTCCACACATATACAATTCTTCCGAGAGGCACTTGCAAGATCTCGGCCAAAGCTTGCCAACTTCACTCCGTGCATCGTCATATAATTATACTACGATGATGCCGACACCAGGGCCAAGCATGTATTTACTCTATTCCACACGGTTTGCAAGCTCCTGGGCCTCCCGGTACTGAAGTGCTCTAAAGAAAGGGGGGCTCTAAGCAGGTGGAGACTCCACAGCGCAGCTTATTGGTGGCTTGGTTCGGAGGCAGCTCTGAGGGCGCCGCTGATGTAGCCATCTGGTCCGCACGGAAGGAGGTGCGGCAACCAGGGAGTCAGCTCATCAACGCTGCGTGGGCACCCAATGCCCTATCCGGTGGGCCTTAGAGACGTTGCGTGGGCAGTGATCCCCTTGTTGGACGAAACCACGCACCGCTTTGAGATGTGTGAAGTTTTCGAAGTGGTACTTCACCTGACCGTCGGCAACCCCGGATTATGGGCTCGCAGGTTGGTGAGTCCGGCTGGTCCGCGCCGCGCCAGGTGGCCAAGGTAGTGCACGGGATTGCGCCGTTCCTCTGTGATATCTCCAGGAGGGCGTTGCCCCTGGTTTTGCCGTATGATCCTTTGATGGTGTGGAGTGTAGACGAAACCCTTGCTGCTAGCATGCACGTTGGCACAGCAGAGGCCAAGTTCTCTGCAAGCTCCTTCCACGTGCTCGATTCTCCGGCTTCCCTTATGATGGAAGACGAGGGGAAGCGGGCGGGGGATGCCAGGTCAGCGATGAGGCTCATTGGAACCCAGTGTTGTTCTACACCTCTGACTCGGAGCGCCTCTGGCTGCATTTCAAGGTGCGACTGAGCAGCTGCTGCAGTGACGTTTGCCCTTGTGTCCCAGTAGATACGCCACGAGGTGCGAGGTTTCATGCACAGTCACTGTGTGGTCAGCCTATCGGGCCAATGCACGAGGCGCAGGGAGGGCCTCACCCACATCTTCCGCGCACATGCCGAGGCGCAGGGCGGGCCTCACCCACATCTTCCGCGCACATGACAGGCGGCGCAGGGCGGGCCTCACCCATCTTCCGCGCACAGTGAAGGCGCAGGGGAGGCTCACCACACTCTTCCCGCGCACATGACGGCGCAGGGCGGGCTTCACCCACATCTTCCGCGCACCTGACGGGGAAAGCAGGCGGGAGCCTCACCCACATCTTCCGCGCATGACGAGCGAGGAGGAGCCTCACCCATCTTCCGCGCACGGCGGCGCAGGCGAACTCACCCATCTTCCGCGCACATGACGGCGCAGGCGGGCCTCACCCATCTTCCGCGCACTTGGCGGGGCGGGCCTCATCCACATCTGCCGCGCACATGGCGAAGCAGGGTGAACCTCACCCACATCTTCCGCGCTTTCATGACAGGCGCAGGCGGGCCTCACCCATCTTCCGCTCATGACGAGGGGCGCAGGGCGGGCTATTAGATCTGCAGTGCCTGCTGATTAATTTGGTGTAAAAAAATACCCATGACTGTCTAGGCCTTGTGTGGCTAGTCAGGATGCCAATGACCCTATAGAAACCCTGAAGAAGGAACTAAGAAACCCTTAGATCTAGATCTGTAGATCTGCTGAACTAATCGTGGCCGTCAGATCATTGATGACCATCGGCAAGTGCGTAATAAGTTCATCGGCCCACATTCTGATCGTGGGCCGGTACTCAGGCGTGTCACTGCGGTCGGTATGAACACGACAGTGACACGTAGGAATCTGTTTAGTGAACTTTCACTTAGACTGCCCAATCAATAATGATTGAGCGCTAAAGTTCGTGGCGTTTCAAGCTGCGAACTGGTATATCTTTTGAGAATAAAAGTTTACGCTCGCTTTTGTGAAAACAGACTCTCGAATTCTAACAGGTTATGGGCCCACTTACATTGTAAGTGTTAACCGACGTTTGTATCACGCAAAATTTCACTGCGCGTAATATTCAAAAATGAGTAGAAGACAAGACAAGGCCAAAATTCCAGAGAGGCCCCCATGTCTGAGTGAGGAATCTGCTTTTGGCGAACCTTCGGAGGAGCAGAAGCCTGATGGAATCTCAGCACGGGGGGGACTCTGCAGCGCTGCCTAATCTTTTCGCGCAGCAAGAGGCGCGTATTGATGAGAGGCAGCAACAGCTATTTACGCAGCAAGACGCGCGTATGAATGAGCTTTTTAAAATGGTTCAAGCCCTGGCACACGCAGTGCCGCCGTTGGCTGTTGCGAATCGAAATGCGGGGACGGGAAATGTTATTGCGTGTCCTGAGGCCGCGGAATTCAGCGTGTCTGGTTCCAGTGGTAAATCTCGAGTTGCGAGTGGTACTGTGGACGTACCTTTACCTTTTCTAACGGATATGTTGAAGGGGTTCCCGACTGACCGGCTCTATTCTGGTCAGGAGGCTGAAAATGACAGCAAGTGGATGGAATTCCGAGGTAAAATTGTACCGTCTCTGCGTCACCCGGCGTTGTCGCTGTTATTGACGGACACGCGCGAGTTGGAGGACATCAAGAAGGACGAGAAGTTCTCGGTGGCAGCCAACCAATTATTTCATGACTTTCTGTCGCGTGTTACCACCAGGACAGAGAACGCAGTTGTTCGATCGTACAGTACTGAAGCAGACGGTGTCTCGGCCTGGCGACAGCTAATTAAAATGCGTCGGAGCACGGGCTCCGCGTACTTTGTGCGGCAGGTCAAGGCTTTGCTTGACGACACGAAGAGGTTCATGACGCTCGCGCCCCCGCTACAAGGCTTTCTAAATGCGAGGGAGGTTCTTGACAGGGTGGAGGAGTATGCGTGCACGAGCAAATTCCTGCCAGGTGGTGAAATGTTTCATGTCGCCAGCCTGGAGGCCGTCTTTGTGGCCATGGTGCTGAATTCCTTGAACCCGGCGTATGTGTATATTCGCACTATGTTCTCTGGGGACGAGCTGCCGTCGTTCAAGAAGCTGAACGACGCGGTATGTGCCCACTACGACAACGTCATCGCGACTTCTGCAGCAGCGATGGAGACGGGTGCTGGAATCGTGGAGGAGCGTCGTAAGCAGGAAGAGCAGAAGCGTGCTGCGTTACTCAAGCGAGTTCCATGTCCGGTATGTCATATGCCTGGACACTCGTCCAGTGACTGCTATGTTACTCACGAGGATAAGAGGGAGGCTTACCTCAAGAAGAATCCCAAGAGGAGGGCAGCGATAATGAAGAGGGTCCAAGACTACCAGAAGCATGGGAAGTTACCCAATCGTGCGGCTGCTGTTGCTGAAGCTGAGCAGCACCCTGGTGTGGACGATACTGGCGAGGCTCTGTTTGCAATCTGTGAGCTGGTAGAGGACAGCATGGTTACCAGCTTCTCTGACGACCTACCTCAATTTATTTCTGGCTGTACTGAATCTCAGTCTGGTATCTCCCTGAGCAATTACTATGCAGTTCTTGACGGACTTTCGTCTTCTGAGGGTCCTACCCCTGTGGGGTGTGGGAACCAGCTTATGAGTGGGGTCTATCGGTGGAGGTCTGATGCTTCTATAGGCCGGCGCTCTGCAGAGAGGAGACCTGGTAAGAAGTCACACCCCTATCAGCCCGGCAAGCATCGGTTCTTATTGAACAGGCACAAGTATTTTCCCGTGGCTCCAGTGTACGACTCGTTTGTCTACATTGATACTCTATGCACGGCCCTCCCTGGGAGGAAGCTTGAGCCTACCCAAGCCCTGTGGGAAGCAGGAAGGGAGCAACATCTTGGGCCTGGATATCAGATATCCCCCAGGCAGTCATGGTACACCTCGGATGTGCAGTATGTGCATAGTATGTTCACGAGTGGCTCTGTGGAAGTGTTGGATTGGGCAGTGGTTGTGCTGGAGCAGCCTCACTTTCCTGTTGATGGCAGGGTGGTGAGCCACAAGAAGATGGTGTGTGCTAAGCATCTTGTGGCCGAGCAGTATGGTCTGCTGCAGCGCTTGCTCGAGAAGGAACCGAGTATGGTGCGAGGATCCTTTGAGAGGCTGCAGTTGTGGGTGACTTTACTCAGTATGGTTACTCGAGACACTGTACAGGTGGTCGAGAGCTTCTGGGCACTACTGGGATATGTTTTTGAGGATGAGTGGGGCTCTGGCTCCTCCTCGGATGGTGGTTATCATTCGGACCAGAGTGGCTATGACTCTGGAGATTCTTCTGATCGTGGTGATGTCCCTTCGGGCCGAGGTGGTTCTGAGTTCATGGCTGCACTGGATTCCCCTGGTAATGGTCAGGTTGTGGCAGACCGGGATGCCTGGTCTTACCACACGCCTAGACACAGCTGTATCCCTGATCATATCTATCTATCTGGATCGGATGGTGGTGGTGGCCATGTTTGTGACTCGGACTCTGACTCGGATGATGGTGGTTATGATTCAGATACTCTGCCAGATCTGGTGGATGCCTCTGACTCGGACGAGGAAGAAGATATGCACTTTGGGCAGCCCGTTGAAGGAGTGGGTGGCATCCCCTCCGATGATTGGGCATCTGGGCTATTCTGTCCGCCTCACAAGAACCGCCTCTGCTCTGTGGATTTGGGAGTACATTCTGGGATGGGAGATTACTGCTCTTCTGATTGGTATTATGATGTGCCTGATCTTGAAGGATCTTGAAGATGGAAGTGACTCCGGTGATGAGGATGCATGTGAGCTACATGGGGGCCACCCTGTTGGCAGCTCTCTCGCCCTGTATGTTGCATCGACAGACAACACGGCTGACATATTCACCTGGTCCTTGCCATTGGCTGCATTCAGTGGGAAGGTGGCAGTGATAGACAGTGGGGCCACCAAGCACATATTCAATCTGGTGAGTGACTTTGGCGATGACTTTGATCCTGCTTCTAGTTCCACTATCAGTGTGGTGCAGGCTGGTACTGTGTCCTCGGAGGGCAGTGGGATGGTCACATTTGCCAAGCTGGATGTGGCCACTGGGCGCGCTATTGGGCTGCGGTTCACTGGTGCTCACTGCATTCCTGGACAGCCATTCAACCTAGTGTCTGTGGTGGCGCTTGAGGATGCTGGGTTCGGTGTTGATTTAGGGGCAAGGCAGATATCCAGTGGGGGGGTGACCTTCTCATTCTCTAGAGTTGGTGACCAGTATATCATATATGAAGATCAGACTGGCACTTTGGATACCTACATGGCCTCTGCAGCATACCACGATGACTCCGATCGGGACAAGACAAACTGGAAGTTTGAGGAAGCCGGGAAGCACATTGAGGAGCATGGCCCCTTTCCTCTGGAGTTGTTTGCCTCCATTGACAACCATATCCTGGACGATTATTGCACGACTGAGAACCCTTGCTTCTGCAGGGAATGGGCGGGTAAAGCATGCTATGGCAACCCACCTTATGAGCATGACATCGTCCTGAGGTGTCTGCAGAAGGCTCTGAGTGACTTTGCTCGGGTGCCTCAATCTACCAAGTTCCTTTTGGTACTACCCAAATGGGAGACAGCCAGCTGGAGGCAATTTGTATCTCAGTTTGCCATTGTTCATGAGTACCCTGTTGGAGAGAAGATATTCTCAGCTCCATTGGACTCATGCTACAATGTGGAGAACCTGGAGATGTGTGGGGAGAGCCGGGTATGGGTCAGGGAGACCAAGTGGCCTGTGGTGGTGATCTACATAGATGGGCATACAGTGATGAAGCTTGATGCCAAGATACTGGCACATATTCGACTTGGCCATATTGGTGACGTGACCATGCAGGAGATGCTGGACGAGAAGATCCCCATGGGTATCACCATGGTGCAGTATACCAAGAGTTTGGTGTGGCGCTGCCCTGAGAGGTGTATTTCCTGCAGGCTCACCAAGGCGATCAGGCCGTCTATGAAGCCTACTGGCAGGGAGAGTTCTGCAGAGATTGGATTGCTGGTATGGTCTGACACGTGTGGCCCATTCAGGCACAGTGCTGGTGGTTACCGGTGGTTTATCCTCTTTGTGGATGACTGTATAGCATGGATATGTGTGTACTTCATCAGGAAGAAGTCGGACTACCTGGCGGCCCTTGAGAAGTTCCTGGCGGAGGTGAGGCAGCACAAGAGCCGTATGGGACTTGATGAGAAGTATCATATGGTGTTGCACACTGATGGGGATTCTACGATGATTGTTGTGCAGACGCAAAAGTACTGCAAAGACGAAGGCATTGAGCAACGCCACGGATCGCCGTACCTTCATGAGAATCAGGCTCGTGTGGAGAGGTCTCACAGGACAGTGCAGGCGATGGCTCGGGCGCTGCTCTTGACATCTGGCTTTGGTGTGGACATGTGGCCACTTGCTGTTCGTCACTCTGTGTACATTCTGAACAAAACATTCAAGAAGTCCTTGCACAAGAAGTCCCCTTATTACAAATTGTATGGGCGGCACTGGGACCTTTCACATCGTCGAGTGTTTGGATGTTTGGCGTATGCTTTTGTGGACCCGGACAAAAGAGAGCACAAGCTCAGTGACCGAGCGCGGTAGCTGAGGTATGTTGGTCACTCTGAGGTCTCACCAGCCTACTTGTTGTATGATCCTGAGTCGGGGAAGATAGTCAAGTCTGGCATGGTCAAGTTCCATGAGGCTTTAGACAAGCTGGGCAAGGTGGTCACCACCTGGGATCCCTCCGCAGTGGCCCCGCTGAGTACCAACTTCATGGTGACGGCGTTGGATGATGCATATCATGATATTCTCCCGAGTGGGCTGGAGGACGGTGTCCTTGATATTGGGGTCTATCTACCTGACGACAGTGACGAGATTCTGGCAATACTGAAAGTGCAGGCATCGGATGGGACATGTTGGGTGAGTCTCCGAGCCTATCTGGATGGCCATCCTGAACACCTTGTTGCTGTGCGCTCGGCTGCATACAATGGTGACCTGAATGTCGACTACCCTCTATTCACTGAGGTCACGGTGGACGCCGGGAGCAAGGAGATGGAAGTTGGTATCATATGCGCACGTGCTGTGGGGGCCAGTTCATTGCCATATTGTGTTCTGTTGCTCACCAACTTTACACACATTGACCTGTCGGTGGGTAAGGTGCAGTTTCCTCGCGAGCACACCTGCTTGTCAGCTGTGGGGAAGATGTGTGTTGGGGGCTCAGTGGATGTGCTCCCGGATGGTGTAACTGAGCCCAAGGGGGTCAAGCAAGCTATGGAGGCGCCTGATGGCGTGACACCCACTGTACAAAGCTCCCTGCTGCCGGAGGGAGTCACTGAGCCGAAGAGTCACTCTCAGGTCCTTACTTCACCTGACTGTGATGAATGGCTCGACTCCATCCAGGATGCGCTGGAAGCACTGGTGCAGATCAAGAAGGCCTTACTCATGATGGACGAGGAGGATGTGCCTACTGGGGTGAGGCTGCTGGACATGTCCCTTGTCCTCAAGGTAAAGCTGGACAAGCACAGGCAACTCCTGAAGAGGAAGAGCAGGATATGTGTCCGGGGTAACAAGCAGGAGTATGGAGTGGATTATTATGACACTTTTGCGCCATGCACGCAATTGTCTTCGGTCAGGATTGTTATCACCCTGGCCCTGAACCTCGGCCTGATGGTGTATCACATGGATGTGGACACTGCCTTCCTGAACTCGGTGCTTGAGGAGGATCTATATGTTCGCCTTCCCCGAGGACTGGTCTATGGGGGGCACAGGTGTGCCAAACTGCTCAAGGCAGTGTATGGACTGAAGCAGGCTGGCAGAGAGTGGTTTGACACCTCCGATGCCTTCATCATGGGCTATGACTCCAGGATGCAGAGGAGCGATGTGGAGCCATGTTTGTACTTCATCCGGGACTCCACTCTTCAAGTCATCATTCTGGCCTACGTGGATGATTACCTGGTAGCCACCAATGACAAGTCTTGGTATGACACCTTTGTGACCACCTTCCACTCACAGTATGCGTGTAAAGATCTTGGGGTACTGGACGTGGTCATGGGTTTTGGAGTGCGCTGGGGCAGTGGCACAGCATGCTTATCTCAGTCTGGCTACATATCTCAGATGATCAACACTTATGGCCTGGATGACACCAAACCAGCGAGTTTGCCGATGTCACCTGGCACTGCGTTGGCTCCTGCCGATGGCAAGGGACCTGGACCCTATGGAGCTCTTCTGGGACAACTGCAGTGGGTGGCTCGCTGCAGCCGACCTGATATCATGGCAGCAATATCAGTATTGTCTAGGTTCTGCGCTACATATGGTCCAGTGCACTTCGTGGCCTTGAAGCAGGTGGTCAGATATTTGAAGGGCACCAGGGTGTACGAGCTGGTGTTGCGCACTGCCTCAGTGCCTGGGGGGTGTGGCACTGGACCGAGCAGACCGTTGCCTCTATCCATATATACTGATTCGGACTATGTTGGGTGCAGAACAACCAGGAGAAGCACATCTGGAATAGCTGTCTATCTCTGTGGGAGTCTGGTCATATTCTCCTCTTTGATCCGGAAATGCGTGTCCCTATCCACCACCGAAGCAGAGATCATTGCAATGTCAGAAGGGGCCAGGGAGGTGAAGTATGTCCTCAGTGTACTGGACTCACTGGTGGACATATACAGACCAGTGCCCTTGTACTATGATAACCAGGGCGCTATTCACCTGGCCACTGACTACGTAAATAACTCCAGATCCAAGCACATCGAGGTCAGGAATATGTACATCAGGGAGTTGATCAAGGCCAAGGAAGCTGAGGCTCTATACACTTCTACTGAAGACAACACCTCCGACATAATGACCAAACCTCTGGCGCTCCCTCTGTTTCGAGTACATAGAGAGCGTCTGGGAGTCATGAACCTGCCTCGTGGAGACCAATTAAGATTGAAGGGGCACCATCCCCATAAACTGGAGCTGGAGGGGCACCATCCCCATAAACTGAAGCTGAAGGGGCACCATCCCCATAAACTGGAGCTGGAGGGGCACCATCCCCATAAACTGGAGCTGGAGGGGCACCATCCCTAGAATTGGGTGTTGCTGACTGAAGGGGCACCATTCCCAAGAACTGGCAGTAGGACAGCTAGACAGTCACCTTTTAGAAGGGGTATTGGAATCTGCAGTGCTTGCTGATTAGTTTGGTGTAAAGTATGACTGTCTAGGCCTTGTGTGGCAGTCAGGATGCTCAAACCCTAAAGAAACCCTGAAGGAACCCTAAGAAACCCTTAGATCTAGATCTGTAGATCTGCTGAGCTAATCCTAGCCGTAAGATCATTGATAACCATCGGCAAGTGCGTGATAAGGTCATCAGCCCACATTCTGATCGTGGGCCGGTACTCAGGCGTGTCACTGCGGTCGGTATGAACACGACAGTGACACGTAGGAATCTGTTTAGTGAACTTTCACTTAGACTGCCCAAACAATAATGATTGAGCGCTAAAGTTCGTGGCGTTTCAAGCTACGAACAGGTATATCTTTAGAGAATGAAGGTTTACGCTCGCTTTTGTCAAAACAGACTCTCGAATTCTAACACGGGCCTCACCCACATCTTCCGCGCACATGACGAGGGGCAGGGCGGGCCTCACCCACATCTTCCGCGCACATGACGAG
>LGRX02004301.1:0-16773 GCA_001247695.2 Cymbomonas tetramitiformis
TAATCAAGTCCAGGCTTTCGCTCCCCATAGTACTAAGTCAATGGCTCGGGAGTCCCCTTCCGAGCCCATTGCCATCTCACTGCCCCAGTATGCATAAATACAATATGCCAATCGAATGGCTTGGCCGGGCTATTGTTCCCTGGCACAACTCCTCCCCTCTTAGCTTGTTAGTACAAAGAGATGATAACTCAGAGTCATTTGTACAGCAGCTAAGATCCAGACACAGATCAGCCATGCTTATGGATGCGTGATATGCTTTTCTGATCGAACAGGTGCTCGAAGAGTTGACGAAGCAATCCAGCGGGAAGAGGGTATACAGCAGTGGAAACTCCCGCTCCTTGTTGCCCTGGATGAGGTCCCAGTTGAGCAGTTTCCGGATGTGATCCCAGAGTCTGTTGGTGAAGACAAGGAGTATCCATCGTGCAGTACCGTAGATCCACTGGAGGAGGCGACTGCGTCCAGATGCAAGTAGGCTTGCGATAGCCAGTACCATACATACAGTAAGAGCAATACAACGGGGTAGGTAACCGTCGAACTACGGGTCGAAATCGCAGCGCAAAAGGAAACCTGCCCATCGGATTTTCCATAAACCAATGCTGGGGTTTGAGAAAGTCAAAAATTTGGAGCGTTCTGCGTACACAAGCATCAGCCTGTCGCAGTTGTCGCACCCCAGTGGTCTTAGCCTGACTGTATTCGGTGCACGGTGGACTAGCCCAGATGACGTCAAAGTAACCAGGTGCGTAACGCTTGAAGTCCCAGTCCTGAACCTTCTCAGCGTAGGTAGGTTGCCAGCGAGGATCATGATCGACGGTGACCATGCAGTGCTCTTCGGATAACATGACATGAAACTTCTCTCCACACTTCCTGTACCACTGAAAAGGACTAGTAGTCGCAACTCGCGTGTCGAGACCCCAGAGCCCAGAAGAGCTAGATGCGTCACAAAGGCGTCAGCGGAGCGACAGTATTGTTCCCAAGGTAGGCAGTTATCCAGAGAAGTGAGTTTTACTTCATCAGAGGTGTCCAGGAAAGTTAAAGCTCCGACGCGTTCCCGCCTTTGCTTCCGCTGCATTCTGACCTCCTGTAAGGCTTTTTCCCGGGCTTGTCCTTCTCGTGATAGTCTCAGGTGTTCGAACTCCGTGAGCTGTTCGAGATCACCCCCGTAGTTCAACGACTCACGGGTCTTCCAGGAGTCATGAGCGTTAGAGTACCCAGTCCAGCGAACCAGAAATTCTTCTACTTCCTTGCCTCCTTTCATAGTTTTCACTCTTCGAGCCAGAATCTTAGACACATGGGTCTGGGATTGTCCATCCACGAGAACCTTGGCAGGAGTAGGTATTTGTCGACGCAGCGCAAAGGCTTCATCCGCGGTGCGGTATTCCTTGAGGCGATGCTGCGCAAAAACATCGTGGATACGCCATTTAGGGGGTAACTTGAGCCGGTAAGCCACCGGAGCACCTCTGTCAATTTCGGGTAGCTCTCGCTGCTGGTCGCTGAAGAACCTCTCGGTGATGGTTAAGGGCCCGTGCCAGCGAGGTCCCAGCTTCCTGAAGGATTCGCGGTTCATGATATTTTCCGTGAGATGCTTGGCATCTACCCAGACCAAGTCTCCCAACTGAAAGGATTTGGCGGTGTGACGCTGGTCAAACTGATGTCGCTGGCGTTGCTGTGCCAGTTCTAGCTTAGTGCGGGCGTCCTCTAGTTGAGCCGCGAATTTACTAGCCATCTCGTGTGCCGTACCTTCTCCACCCTTACGCTTGGAGTGTTGTCCAGCAGCCGCTTGCAGGAACAAGTCCAGTTGCGACATAGGCGAGTGCCCCAAGACCAACTCAAACGGGGTAAAGCCGGTTACATCGCTCCGCGTATCGTTTATGGCGAACTCTACGTTGGCACACCACAAATCCCAGTCCTCTGGATTGCTGCCTACGAAGGACCTTAGCATGTCTTCTACCACGCGGTTGGTATGTTCCGCTTGTCCGTCCGAACGAGGGTTGTAAGGCGTGGTGGAGGCCACTTTAGTTCCCATAAGTCTCATCAATTCCTTCCACATAGCATCCTGAAAACGAGGGTCGCGGTCAGAGACAATCTTCATAGGGGTGCCATGTAGTTTCCAGATGTGGTCGAAGTAGATTCGAGCGATAACCTCAGAGGAGCTGTCCTGGAAATTCAACGGGATGATGTGAACCATTTTGCTGAGCTTACATGTGAAAGTAGCAAAGGCATCGTGATTCCGCGCCGTGACTGGCAGTCCAGTAACAAAGTCCACACTGACCACTTGCCATAGTCGCGCAGGAATAGTGTGTGGGTTCAGCAATCCATCCGGGTAGGAATTTCTCGGTCGCACCGCTTGACAGATAGTGCAAGATGAAACCCAGCGTCCCACATCTTCTGCTGCCCCTTTCCACCAGAAGCGTCGCAGTACTCGTTCCAGAGTTTTGTCCCTGCCCGCGTGTCCAGCTGAAACAGATGCATGCGCCTCTTGCAGTACTACCTCACGGAGGGGTGAATCTTCTCCCAGTACCAACTGATAGCGCCCAGCGCCCACCCTCCACAACACATCTCCCACTACGCAGAAGTCACGAGTGCGTTGATGCGGAGCTTCTTGGATTTCCTTCCTTAAAGTCTGGAGGGGACCAGGTCGCCCATATTCCGCTTGCAGCGCTTTGAGGAACTGGCCTCCTGATATCTGCTGATGCAGGTCTCGAACGCTGGCCGCTTCTCCAGTACGCACGATAGGAGGGGGGAACTCGTTTTCCTTTCCCGCTTGACACGCTGTCGAGCTGGAGGGGCGTACACCACTAGCAGGGGCCAAGGCAGATCCAGAAGGGCTCCATCCGGGGCGGCGAACATCTGCACAGGTTCTCCTTGAGCGTCATGGGTAGGAATAATGTACTCCACTCTCATTCCCGCAGATCTGAACAACTGCCGCCACTGTGGCATGCGAGATTGAAAGTCAGGAAGGACGAAGAGAGCTGAAGTATTCTCAGGGTCCAGACGCCATTCTTCCACATATTTCCTCAGTACGGCCTCGATGGTCAAATGGTTGGAGGAGAAGGGAGGATTACACCAGACGTTCAACCCTCGCCAGTTTTCCTTCAAGCAGTCCGTCCAGTAGCGGTTGAGCTGACGATTCTTTCCTCCCAAGTCGCAACAGGCGTCCACCTCGAAAGGTCCATATTCTTGACTCAAGAAGTCGAACATGTCCGCACGGAACTTCCAGTCCTGTCGATCGCTGGGCTCCAGGAGTCTGGTTGAGGCTTCGCTGCACTTCGGCGTTGCTGAGAAATCAACAGGGGTCTTCCTGGGAGAAGGGGGCGAGGATGCTGTCAGTTTGCCAGAGCGCGTCCGAACTGCCAGGGTTGCTTTCTCGTACCCAGTTTCGGCCAGCTGCAGGGTATGTAAGGCGTCCATCCAGAGTTGAGGGGAGTCCATCCAGGTGAGAGTCCCACTGTACGCGAGGACTGGTTCAGGATCTTTGGTCTTGGCGCCGTTGGACTTGCGCTCCTTCAACTTGTTGGGATCTACCACTCCCAGGGGCGCGCGTCCTTGGCGGGACTCTTTACCAGCTGCAGGTCGAAACTTGCTGGCAGTGTCTGCGGCCGAGGGAGGTCGCTGCGGTTTCCCAGTAACCGGATGCACAAAGCCAGCTTCTACCAGTCCTTCTCTCGCGGAAATTTCCTTGTAGTCGGGTCGCCTGGACAGAGCGTCTGGAACCCAGAGTAGCGCCCCAGGGATGTACTCCATCTCGGGTACCCCTACCTCCACTAGATCCATGTACCATCGGGCTTGGCGTCGGCTGAGAGGTTGTCCGGGTGACATTAACCAGACTAGGGGCTTGTGGTCACCCTGCAATTGGAACTCAGTCCAGATGAGGTAGTGTCGCCAAGTTTGCGTAGTGCAGTGATGGAGAGCGCAGAGTTCTCTTTCGCCAGCATGGTAGTTCTGCTCGGCTCCATTAACCTGTCTGCTCTCAAAGGCGATAGGTTGCAATCCATTTCCTACGTCTTGCATCAGTACTCCCCCTAGTGCCACTCCACTGGCGTCAGTTTGTACCACGAAAGGATGCCGTCCATCGGCCGCCGCTTTCATATCGGGTAGCGCCAGAGTGGGGGAAGAACATAGCGCCTTCTTAATCTCCTCGAAAGCCCAACGCTGCATGGGTCCCCATAGCCAAGCGACATCCCCTTTGGTGAGCCGAGTCAAGGGTTGTGCTACTTCAGAGAAGCCCAGCATGTACCGCCGGTAGTACCCAGCCAACCCCAAAAATTGGCGCACATGCGTGGCGTTTTCCAGAGCGGGCCAGTCCCTGATGGCGGCCAGCTTGTCATGTTGAGGTTGACTTCCTTCCCGTGAGATCACGTGCCCCAGAAAGCGTATCTGGGTCTGCAATAGTTGACACTTAGACTCTTTGAGGTAGATACCCTGGTTCTCACAGACTTCGAGAAATTGCTGGAGATGGGAAAGATGCTCCTCCAAGGTGTTGCTGAAGAGGATACAATCGTCCAGGAATATTCTTACAAAAGGAAGATGTCCCAGAGCGCGCTGCATGCGTCTCTGATAGCAGGAAGGACTGTTGGTCAACCCCATGGGCATCACCAACCACTCATACGAGCCATAGGGAGAAGTGAACGCCGGCTTTTCCACATCCTCAGACGCCATAGCCATCTGCCAGAATCCATCGACCGCATCGAAGGAGGAGAAGTACTTGGCCCCATGCATGGAGTCGAACAACTGCCGAATGTCGGGAAGTGGATATTTGTCCTTGACAGTCAGGCTGTTGATGGCTCGGAAGTCGCAGACCATTCTGAGTACTTCAGGTTTCCCAGGCTTGGGAACCTTCAGCACTGGTGCAGCGAACGGACTTGAGGAAGGTCTGATGTAGCCCTTGCTCAGGAGTTCATCCAGGCGTTCTCGCAATTGAGTCAGCTCCACCATGGACATCTTGTAGGGCCTCTTAGCGGGCGCGATGCCATTCCATCCTTCTTGCAGTCTCACGTGGGCCACTTCATCTTTTCGCAGGGCGTCAAAGTTGGGCAGCGCTTCGCGAATTACTCGAGGTGAAAAGGACTCGATCAGCTTCTGAAACTTCTTTCTCCACTCGGGGGAGATTGAAGGGTCCTCCAAATTCTCGCCGGTGGCCACCGCTGATAACATCGAAGTCCCTACCAGAGGTGTCGCATAGGCCACTAAGATGTCGTGGGGTGTCGCGGCACTGTCCATTCCCGCATATCTGCGCCGATAGGCTTTGATCTCCTTGGTCGCTTGAGCCGCTGATAACATTACCATCGGTTCCAGAGCCATCGCGGTTCTCTCGCCTTTGCGTGTAGGGCTACGCCCTGGCGAACATCCCCGTATCCGCACGGATTTGCCATGCTGGCGAAACTTGACCGATCCCCACCCATCATAGTCCAGCGTGACCGGCGAGAGGTGTCTCAACCACCTTCCTCCGAGTACAATGTCCACCTTGATGCCCAAAGGAAGTACTCGCATCTTGATGACCTCGGAGTAAGTCCCCTCGGAAGTCTCGGCGGTCAGCTTGCCGTAAGCGACTTGCGCAGAGGTCTGCACTGACCCATCCGCGAGGGTAACGTTCAGCGGCATCCCATTAGCGCGAACTGTGAGGTTCAATCTCTTGACGCACTCACTGGAGATGAATTCATCCGAGGCACCAGAATCCACCAGCACGCGCACTCGTTGTCCCTTCAGCAAGGCCCAGAACACTAATAGCAGCGTTCCCTCTTTGTCCCGAATCGCAGTCAGCTGACTGTCCTGGTTCCACATTACTTGACCATCGCGCCGCAGATGTGCACAGATGGCTGCTCGCACTGGGTGATGCAAAGGTACGCGCTGCTTAGACCGGATAGGTCTTGTGCGCGGTGGTGCAGGCTGCGAACGAGGATCCGGACCAAAGTACCATCCACCTTCCAGGTCGCGATCCGCTTGTAGCTGCCGCTCCTTAGCGCGTCGCTCTTGTCCCTGAGCGCGTCGTCTGGCGCGGCTCTGCGTGCGACTTTCCAGAGGGTAAGAGCGAAGAGGTTGGATGGACATCTTCTCCTCCTCTTCCTCCCCAGCGCTGTCTTCTGGTTCGGACCTTTGAGTGAACGAGGGGGGTTCTTCTTCCCGCGGTGCCGCCTGGGCGTTGGTGACGTTCGCTGGTGCTGCCACTGCTTCATTACCTTCCAGGATCGGCCGCAGACGATGGCGTTGCTGTTTCTGAATGGTCAGTAGCAGTTCCAGGTGGGTCTCCTCCTGGATGGTTTTCAGGGGAGTCGGCTCCACTCCTTCTGTCACCGTTGTCAGCACACTTGGGTTGTTCTCCGATCTGGCGGCGGCCAGCTGTCGCTCCATCAACTGCTGCGTGAAGTTGAGCGACCGCTGGGAGTCCTCGAGGTCAGAAATGTCCCCAGAAGTTGCGGGCCGAGAACTGGATGGAGATAAGGTCAAATCCAGAGTTGTCGCTGGATTCGCATCTGATGGTTCCGCTGAGTCCAGGGAGAGTGAATCACCACTTGCTGTTGAGGGTAGAGCCAGGTGAGCAGCCTCCTCCGCAGCTTCCCTTTCTCGCTGGTTCCATTGGTGCACCCTGTATAGACTGCACCATGCGTCTGGAATTCCTACATCTCCACCAGAACCCGGGATAGTACCGCACTCGGTCTCCAGAGATAGCTGAACTGCTCCTTCGGTTATCGTTAGGTCAGGGGTGACCTTCCCATGCCATCTGTACCAGCGGCGGCGATATCTGCGCCACCCTTCCGGTACCCATGCATTTCTCCATTTCTCATTCTCCTTTACCAGCGCTGCCGCGGCCATGTGCTCCGGGTGCGTCATCTCTCTCCAAGCACGCGTGCGATCCGCCAGTGACTCTGCTCGAAGTCCTGGTGGTTCATCTCCCAGCCTCGTAACCTCTGCCTCATGCTGCAGTCGGTCTCGTACCGTCTTCGGAGTTCTGCTGCGAGGTTTTCCAGTGCGCTTGCGCGCTGCACTCGTAGTGCTCTCTGCGCTTAAGGACGCCCTCTCTGCCAAGGCTGGACACGCTGCTGGTCGAGACGTCGAAGGAAACACCTCAGGTCGAAGTTTAAAAGGTGGGGGTTCTGAAGCTGGGCCAGTTTTTTGAAGTTCCACCCCCTTCCTCCCCACTGTCGTCCAGAGGGTGTGAAACCGCGGGTAGCGTTACATCCTGAATCCGCTGCCTCAAGGCTCGCATACGCTCCACCGGAGCTTTTCTCGGTACCCGCGGTCGAGGAGTGTTCCGCCAGGGGGTGTTGAGTGGGTTGAAGGTCCACTGGGTCTCCTCTTCCTGACCCTCATCCTCATCCAGTGCTGCCAGTACTGATGCCTCAGGGTTAGGGTTAGGGTTAGGGTTAGGGTCTGTGGTGTCAACGCGGGGCGTTTCGCCACGCTCGCGTTGTGGAGCCCGATGGCGATCACCAGTTCCAAGGGAGCGATCTACACCGAACATAACGGGAGGCTTGGAGCGCTCAGGCGACGAAGTGGGTGACCTTCGTGGCGACCGCTGATGGCGCCGGGACACTAAGTGATGTTCTCGCCGGCCCTGCTCAGTGGAAAGGTTCGCTGTGTAAACAGCGGTACTGGTCAACGAGGGTTCATCCCGTAGGGTTCTGGTTCTGTCGAGATGGCGCTGTCGCCTCTGATCGGCAGACCAGGTGAATCCGTACCCTCGAGCGGCCAGAGGGTTGGGGGGTGGCGGAGGCTCTTTCTGGATATTCCCCCGGTTGTGGGCGAAGGCTGTACTCCTTGCCCAGGGGCGGTTACCCATACCGCCCTGTCGCCGGCGTCCCGCCGGCAGGAAGACACTCAGTCCTCCTCTTCCGCAGATTGCTGACCCGAGGAGGACGCTGCGGCCGATTCCTCGTTCTGAAAATACTCCAGCGCTTCCGCTTCCTCTTCCAAATCTTCCCATTCTGTTTCCAGCGCTGCGATATGAGATTCATTTGCAGCGCGGCGGCGTGCCAAACGAGCTGGGGCGTCAGCAATCCAGGCTCGCTTCTTGGCCTCGTCGGGACAGTTAGCCCATAAATGGGAGTCAGAGTTGCAGACGTAACATCGGCGTGGCGGCCTGGTCAATCCCGCCGGGCTGGGCGGCACGGCGTGCTGCACCCTGAGGTCGGCGGGGTCGGGGTCAGTAGCATCTTCCTCCCCAGCGTCCTGCACGGCGTTAAGTCTGGAGGACGAGCGACCATTCCTCCAGGCAGGACTTCGGTTCGCAGGTGCTGAGACGGGAGAGGTTCGTGCTGCGGTCAGAGCTTCACTGCGCTCCAACTTGGTGGCCACAGTGATGATATGCTGCAGCGCGGTGGATCCGGGATGATTGCTTTCCCAATCCGCTGGACTTTGCAGATCCAACCGATCCTCAATAAGGCGATCCATGACAGCTTGCTTCAGTCGCAGTCCAGACCAGAACTGATATAATAGCTGCTGTTGGCTGATGGCGTGGCAGTTGGGCATGGCGTCTGCCAATAACTGGACTACCTCGTGCCAGGATACCAGACGAGTAGCGAACAAACGCGCAGTCTCTTCTCGTCGCTGCGCCATGCGCATCACTGTCCCCGCTAGTCCTACCAGCGCGATGTCATCCAGTACGCTCCTGGCTACGTCGGCCAGGAAAGGCGCCAAAGTGGCGTAACGCCGGTTCCAGGCCTCCGAGTTCATCATCCCACCTTGCTTGAGAAAAGTTAGGGATCGCGGCTGTAGTTTGCGTTGAGCCACTTCCTTCAAGATCTCCGGCATGGTGATCATGGTTAGGTCTAGGCGATAAGCACTCATGCGACCCAGGGCGAAGGTGACTACGCCCATTGACAGAAAATTGACCAGCGCTTCAGAAAAAGGTGGAAGCGCGGCAATATCTGCGTCAGTGGTGATTAGGTCAGCGGAGGAGGGGTACATAGGAATGTCTCTGATCAGCTTGAGCACATCAGCCACTGTCTTGGATTCTCGGTAGACATCACTTGGGGAAGCCGCTCCCATAAGATCGTGGTGCCCTGGGAATTGAGAAAGGCGCTGGTCTACTGGCAGGAGTCCCGGGGCCGCTGGCAAGGAATTTCCAGGCGATCTGTACTCTGCTGCGCTGGGAACACCAGAGGGAAACCGATTGACGCCCAGTCTAGCCGGGACTGTGGCGGGAGTTGGTTGGTTGCCAGCCGCCATTCCTCTAAACAAGTACGCCTCGGAAGATGAAAATGTTGCCCAGATTTGGAGTCCTAGGGGGTCAAATTCTGTCAGCTCGGACTCTAAGGCATTTTCCGCGATGGTTACCCATGAGTACAAGGGCAGGCGTCTCTGCTGAGTTCCAGTACGGCTTTCCGCGCAACGCCGCGCTTCATCCACTTGCGTTTTCTCCACTTCCAGAGTGAAAGCGTCACTGTCCTCAATCTCAGTCAGGCGCACAGTAGTATGCACTGACCCATGCTGCGCCAGGTCTTGGATGTCCACTCCGATGTGCCGCATAGTCATCCAAATCCGATTGGTATCGGTTATGAAGTGACTGGCGCTTCCAGGCATGGTTGGCAGTCGGTAAGAGTATTGTGCCTCAGCGCCGTGGCTGACAGTACCTGCGGAGGAAGAGGACAGGTGATTTCTCAACCAGAAGGAGGCTCCTTCTAAAGTCCATAACAACACGTCTAGACGCCGGTGTCGTGGTTCACCATTGTCCGAAGGCGGGGGCGAGTTTCCTGGTGACGGTTGATCAGGCTCAGCGGAGTCAGAGGGCGATGAGCCGGTAGCCGGTGGATCTGGCTGAAATGGTGCCGGCGCCGGATGAGCCGGTGCCGGAGCCGGCTGGGCCGGTGCTGGAGCCGGTTGAGCCGGTGCGGGAACCGGTTGAGCCGGTGCTGGTACCAGCCAGGGACCTGATCCAGCTGCTGGCGCCGGTGCACCTGGTAAACCGCTCGCCCATCCTAAGGTGTGCTGGTAGGGCGTCATAGGTGGAGCGCCCACTGCTGGTAGAACTGAAGTCAGATGTGGATAGTGTTGGAGCACTTGCTGATGCAGATTTTGCATGTACTCTGATACCTCTAACATCATCTGATTCTGCATTAGGGATTGATGCTGAGAGTTCAGTGCGGGGACAGAGGCATCTGAGGGCGTTCTGGCTGAGGCGGGGTCAGAGAAGAGTGCTCTGCGCTGTTCTGCCAGGCGCTGCTGGTTCTGTTCCCATCTCTGATGGCGCCTCTCCCGGCGAGAAAGCTGGTTCACTGAGTCTGAGTTCAGAGGTAAGTTTCTGACTGGAATTCTGCTGAGGACATCTGCTTGAGAAGGGGGTTCGATGACTGGTAGGTTGCGGTTAAGATGCGGCTGGTAGGCTGCGATTCCAATGCTACGCCTGAGTGCGAGGTCTGCGTAACTGACTGAGCTGACTGGCTGCTCCGTAGTTGTTGAGGTCAGCGAGGTAGTCAAAGGTCTGGACTCGCGGTTCAACAGGGACTCGGGCATATCCGTAGTTGTTGAGGTCAGCGAGGTAGTCAAAGGTCTGGACTCGCGGTTCAACAGGGACTCGGGCATATCCGTAACCGTAGCCGCCTCCGTAGTCGCCTGAGTCAGTGAGGGCGTCAGTGAAGTTGCCTCGCTGTCTATCTCGGACTCGAAAGTCACCGATAACCTTGCCATAGAGTCACCGATCACCTTAGGTTCTGTAACGGTATCGGTAATCGGTGAGGTCAGCGAATGCCCAGAACATGCTATGCTTATGTGGCGTGGGCCACCTGTCAAGCCGGAGCCACCTGTCCTCCCCGCTGCCCCCACCTCCCCGTAGCTTGTTGAGGAGGGAGTTGGATGCATTGAGTGTGCCATGAGTTCGCCAGCCATGCTTTGGTGCGTGTCCTCTGACCTCCCCGCTGCCCCCACACCCCCTTGGTTAGGGCGCGGAGTCCAGGCGAGATTCTCACCCGGCTGCTGGCGCTTTCGCCAGTTGGCCACATCAGAGCGGGAAGGAAATTGACGAAGTCCTGGTTTCTGCTCATTCGCCTCATTCTGCATGTCCTGCTCACATGCTGCAATTTTGACCTCGGTCATTTCGCGCACGGCGATCGGGTCGCGAGGTGGTCGGTCAGCCGGTAGAGGTTGTCCCACAGAGGCTGCTCCCGCGGACTCAGCCTGAAGCGCGTTCTCGCTGAATGGCGTGGGCAGCTGGCCGTGCGGGGAGGTCATCACCGTAGCTCCAGACCAAGTGTGTGGAGTCCTGTAGGGGTTCAAAGGACTTCGCGGTCTTGGAGCTGGAGGACTCATGTCGCGCGTCCGTGGTGGGCTCCTGCGGCGCGGCGGTGGCGGGGTCCGGTCTCGAGTCCGAAGCGGGCTTCGCTGGCGCGGAGCTGGAGGGCTCAGGTCGCGGCTTCCTGGCAATCGCAGGATGCCAGGGGAAGGAGAGGTCAAGTTGACATACCGCTGGGGAGTCGCCCTCATGTTTCGCCCTGCACCAGGGGTGTCAACAGTCAGCACCCTTGGTGACGCCGCTCTTGCATGACGCAGGGGCGGATTAGGGCGCGGTTTAGGTACCGTTACAGCCTCCTCCAGGGAAGGTGTCACACAAGCGGTTCCAGAGTCCAGAGCCAGAGGAGTCACGCTGTTAAACTCAGGAGCATCAGCTGACAGGGTCGACTTCTTCTTGGGAATCTGGAAGCTTGGCGCACCTGCTGCTGTCGCAGCCGGTGGCGGCTGACCCGGAGAGGGCGCCTTGTAGGTGCCCTTCGCCCCCTTGCCAGTGGTCCCAGTGGCTGCGGCACCTCTCGTGCTGCGCTGGCTGGCCTGTCGTCCCCTTGTACGCCGAGGAGTCGACGTAGGCGACGTTGGAGGTGAGCGTCCCGTGTTAGCGTTTTGCATCATGTCGAAATTAAGAGTGACAAAGTGCAAATCTGACCGTTGGGGAAGTCAAATCTGTCCAATTTGGCAAATCCCCCCAGAACACTCAGAAAAATATTTCCTTGTAGCAGTGGAAGTCGTGGTGAATAACGAAATATGCTTTCCAGAGTGAAATGCAAGTTTTGGTGGCCAAATTTCAAAAATGGAGTGTCGATCGGCAGTTTGGCTAATTTCTTCTTGGCGGCCATCCCGGAGCAATCCAGACTAATTGGCCAGGACCCAGTATTGGAGACTATTTTTTTCCTTCAAAGGATATAAAAAAAATGGAAAACTATCCTTCTGGGCTCCCGTTTCCTTCTATGTAGTCTGCTGGGCTCAAATTGGTCTAATTTTTGCTCTGCCGTGCCGGTTGGCCATCCGAATTTAAAATGTAGCGATCTATGAGGACCCAGGTCTCGGGGCCAGGTTCCAAACGACAAAAACTATCAAGAAACGTCTAGAATTTTTGTGCCTACGTTAAAACGGTCTCCGAGGTCCTCTTTTTCTCAATCTGCCACTGATCCACTTTTCACTCTCCGTTCGGGTCAATCTGGCTGTTAATCCCGGTAAATCTGAGTTGCTGGCGGCTTCTTTTCCCACTTTCTGACCACTTTGCAGCATAACAGTTTTGAAAAATCGCCTGTTTGCATGCAGGGTGAAAGTCAGGGGGCAAAAAGGGCGCAGAGCAATACCACTTCCAAGTGAAGACTTCTTGAGCACGTGACTGTATCCGAGCCTGAGCTCAAGGGTCAGTCAGAGGTAAATCTTGCTTCAATCTTGGGGCACAGGTCCGTAGTCGGCAATTTTGCAGTGTACAAAATTGCAATGTTCTAGATAAACAGTTGAACAAGGCTACAATTCAAGCAATTGCAATATCTTTATGGCAGGAAAGATTGACCAGTAAATTAACAGGTTGAGCAACAGCTCCTCCAAATAGTTACTTCAAGTTAGAACAGCCTCCAAATGGGCAATATTCAAGTCTTATACTTTCAAGGCGCGCAGTTCATATTCTCTAATCGATCTGTCCCATGTCGGCTGGCATATCATCATCTGCCACCTATACAAATCCTAATCAGAGAATCTGCATTTGTACAATCCTAATCAAGACAGTTGATTTCATTGTCCCTTGCTGATCTTTGCTTTCTTCCTACGAGGAGCCACGTCAAGCCCTTCTTCTTCATCACTGTCACTTCTTATGGAATACTTCAATTGAGTTATATACTCATGTGTCCAACATCTCGGATATTTCCTAGGTTGCCTCTTCGTCTCTTCAGACACCCCAGCCTTATTCTCACCCATTGAAGTCAATCCAGTATCTGACCCATAAGGTTTCTTCGGTGGTGCATGAACAGTCTCCACCACAGAGGCTGGGGCATCCTCAGATATGGCCTCAGACTTCTGCTCGGTAATAGGCTGATCATCGGGCTGAACAGGTGAGGTCGGGGAGGTGCCCTTTGGTACCCAGTGAAGTTCACCCTTCTCATCCATGATCAATTGCAGTCCCAGTCTCTTCAACCTTCGAGCTTCAGCTTGTTCTTCAGCATCGTCAGCTACCAAGTCATCGAACTCGCTGACGTCATCCTCGGTGTCATCATATTCAGGCGAAGTTGGCTCCCATTTCGGACTGGCAGTGTCCATGTCATGTATGACACCCGCGTCATCTTTGTCATCCGAATCTGGTAGCTTCTCCTTACTGTTAGTGACACCTGCGTCATCATTGTCATCAGAATCTGGTAACTTCTCCTTACTCCAGGACACAGCGCCTGTACCCGAATCTTCACTGTTCGTAGACGCTGAGTGTGTAGGCTTACGCCCCTGGTAGGGAATTCCATGATATTCGTCATCGTCAATCACAATCGTCGGATTCCAGTACGCGATCCCAACGCGGCTAATCGGTAATGAGAATGGCGCTACCGGCGCCTTCAACTGAGTGGCGTCTTCTAGAAACCAGCCGCCGCCCCTATTACGCTCCCAGCGGCGTAGCGCACCAGAAGGGTGTACGATAATATGCCGCCAGCTATAATCAAGTCCAGGCTTTCGCTCCCCATAGTACGAAGTCAATGGCTCGGGAGTCCCCTTCCGAGCCCATTGCCATCTCACTGCCCCAGTATGCATAAATACAATATGCCAATCGAATGGCTTGGCCGGGCTATTGTTCCCTGGCACACAGTATGTGATAGATCGCGGCCCAGTTTATGAGACTGGGCCGGAGAGTTCATCGGACCATCGCAGGCGTGTCACTGCAGTCGTTATGAACTCGACAGTGACACGTCAACTCTAATTAGTGAACTTTCACATAGACCTCCCAATCAGTAATGATGGCGCGCTAATGGTCGTGGCGTTTCGTGCTGCGAACTGGTAATGTTCGTGGCATTTCGTGCTGCGAACTGGTATATCTTTTGAGAATGAAAGTTTACGCTCGCTTTTGTGAAAACGAAACTCTCGATTTCCTACAGGTCTTGGGCCCACTTACAGTGTAAGTGTTAACCTACGGTTGTATCACGCAAAATTTTGCTGCGCGTATTCGGAAATGAGTAAGAGACAAGACAAGGCCAAAGTTGTAGAGAGGTCCCCGCCAAGTCTGGGTGTGGAACCTACTTATGGCGAACTTTCGGAGGAAAGGAAGCCTGATGGACTTTCAGTAGGGGAGGACTCTGCAGCGCTGACTACTCTTATCGATGAGAGGCAGCAACAGCTATTTTCGCAGCAAGACGCGCGTTTAAATGAGCTTATGAAAATGGTTCAAGTCCTGGCACAAGCAGTGCCGCAGTTGGCTGTTGCGAATCAGAATGCGGGGACAGGAAATGCTATTGCGTGTCCTGAGGCCGCGGAATCCAGTATGTCTGGTTCCAGTGTTAAATCTCGAGTTGCGAGTGGTACTGTGGACGTACCTTTACCTCTTCTGACGGATATGTTGAAGGGGTTCCCGACTGACCAGCTCTATTCTGGTCAGGAGGCAGAAAATGACAGCAAGTGGCTGGAGTTCCGAGGTAAAATTGTACCGTCTATGCGTCACCCGGCGATGGCGCTGTTCTTGTCGGACGCGCGCGAGTTGGAGGACATCAAGGAGGACGAGAAGTTCTCGGTGGCAGCGAATCAGTTGTTTCATGACTTTCTGTCGCGCGTTACTACCAGGACGGCGAACGCAGTTGTTCGGTCATACAGTGCTGAAGCGGACGGTGTCTCAGCCTGGCGACAGCTAATTAAAATGCGTCGGAGCACGGGCTCTGCGTACTTTGTGCGGCAGGTCAAGGCTTTGCTTGACGACACGAAGAGGTTCAAGACGCTCGCGCCCCCGCTACAAGGCTTTCTAAATGCGAGGGAGGTTCTTGACAGAGTGGAGGAGTATGCGTGCACGAGCAAATTCCTGCCGGGTGGTGAAATGTTTCATGTCGCCAGCCTGGAGGCAGTGTTTGTGGCTATGGTACTGAACTCCTTGAACCCGGCGTATGTGCATATTCGCACTATGTTCTCTGGGGACGAGCTGCCGTCGTTCCAGAAGCTGAACGACGCGGTATGTGACCACTACGACAACGTCATCGCGACTTCTGCAGCAGCAATGGAGACGGGTGCTGAGATCGTGGAGGACCGTCGTGAGCAGCACCCTGGTGTGGATGATACTGGTGAGGCTCTATTTGCAATCTGTGAGCTGGTAGAGGACAGTGTGGTTGCCAGCTTCTCTGACGACCTACCACAATTTATTTCTGGCCTGGAGGACACCGTGACTCCGGTGCATCTGGTCTTTGGGGGTGACTCTGGTAAATCTGACTTGGTGGACCCTCCATCCTCTGGACTCACCCTCTCCAACGACTATTCAGTGCTGGAGAGAGTGTTGGCGGTGCCTACTGATGCTACTGCTCGCTGTGCTAAGGTGGCCGGAGGGGTGGTGGATCCTGACCTGCGGGTTGCGCTCCGCTCCACTATAGACAAGAGCGCTGTTCTGGATTGTGGCGCCACCAAGCACATCTTCGACTCTATGGAGGTGTTCACTGAGGATGATGACGGTAACCACTTTGGTGACAACTTTGATGACTCCATCCCCGATCTGGACTCGGGCTCCGACTCGCATAAGGATGATGATCCCGAGGCTTGTCAGCTTGGACTATCTAGACATCCTGAGCTTTATCCTGGACTACGAGTGGATATCTTGACAACCTATCCCGTGATGATCAAATGAAGATTGAAGGGGCACCATCCCCATAAACTGGAGCTGGAGGGGCACCATCCCCATAAACTGGAGCTGGATGGGCACCATCCCAAGAACTGGGTATTGCTGACTGAAGGGGCACCATTCCCAAGAACTGGCAGTAGGATAGCTAGACAGTCACCCTTTAGAAGGGGTATTGGAATCTGCAAGTGACTGCTGATCAGTTTGGTGTAAAGCATCACTGTCTAGACATTGTGTGGCAGTCAGGGTGCTCAAACCTTGAAGGAACCCTAAAGAAAACCTGTGAAACCCTTAGATCTAGATCTGTAGATCTGCTGAACTAATCGTGACCGTTGGATCATATGATGACCATCGATAACACTCAGTATGTGATAGATCGCGGCCCAGTTTATGAGACTGGGCCGGAGAGTTCATCGGACCATCGCAGGCATGTCACTGCAGTCGTTATGAACTCGACAGTGACACGTCAGCTCTAATTAGTGAACTTTCGCATAGACCGCCCAATCAGTAGTGATGGCGCGCTAATGGTCGTGGCGTTTCGTGCTGCGAACTGGTAATGTTCGTGGCATTTCGTGCTGCGAAATGGTATATCTTTTGAGAATGAAAGTTTACGCTCGCTTTTGTGAAAACGAAACTCTCGAATTCCAAAAATAAGGGCACCAAGAGACGCCCTGGGCTCACGCAGGCAATGCGGGGTGCTGATGGCTAGGGCAGAGGGGGTATAAGGGCACCAAGAGACGCCCTGGGCACACGGCAGG
>LGRX02004301.1:19184-45397 GCA_001247695.2 Cymbomonas tetramitiformis
CACACGCAGGCAATGCGGGTGCTGATGGCTAGGGCAGAGGGGGTATAAGGGCACCGAGAGACGCCCTGGGCTCACGCAGGCAATGCGGGGTGCTAATGGTTAGGGCAGAGGGGGTATAAGTATTGGAATCTGCAAGTGACTGCTGATCAGTTTGGTGTAAAGCATCACTGTCTAGACATTGTGTGGCAGTCAGGGTGCTCAAACCTTGAAGGAACCCTAAAGAAAACCTGTGAAACCCTTAGATCTAGATCTGTAGATCTGCTGAACTAATCGTGACCGTTGGATCATACGATGACCATCGATAACACTCAGTATGTGATAGATCGCGGCCCAGTTTATGAGACTGGGCCGGAGAGTTCATCGGACCATCGCAGGCGTGTCACTGCAGTCGTTATGAACTCGACAGTGACACGTCAACTCTAATTAGTGAACTTTCACATAGACCTCCCAATCAGTAATGATGGCGCGCTAATGGTCGTGGCGTTTCGTGCTGCGAACTGGTAATGTTCGTGGCATTTCGTGCTGCGAACTGGTATATCTTTTGAGAATGAAAGTTTACGCTCGCTTTTGTGAAAACGAAACTCTCGAATTCCAAAAATAAGGGCACCAAGAGACGCCCTGGGCTCACGCAGGCAATGCGGGGTGCTAATGGCTAGGGCAGAGGGGGTATAAGGGCACCAAGAGACGCCCTGGGCACACGCAGGCAATGTGGGGTGCTAATGGTTAAGGCAGAGGGGTATAAGGGCTTTTAAGAGACGCCCGAACTGCAGGAACAATGCGGGGTGCTGATGGCTAGGGCAGAGGGTATAAAGGGCACCAAAGGCGCCCTGGGCTCACGCAGGCAATGCGGGGTGCTGATGGCTAGGAGCAGAGGGGGTATAAGGGCACCGAGACGCCCTGGAGCACACGCAGGTGTGCGGTGCTAATGGTTAGGGCAGAGGGTATAAGGGCACCAAGAGGCTTTGGGCACCACGCAGGCGTGCGGGAATTGCTGATGGCTAGGGCAGAGGGGGTATGGGGGCACCAAGAGACGCCCTGGGCTCACGCAGGCAATGCGGGGGTGCTAATGGTTGGGCAGAGGGGTATAAGGGCACCAAGACGCCCTGGGCTCACGCAGGCAATGCGGGTGCTGATGGCTAGGGCAGAAGAGGGGTATAAGGGCACCGAGAGGCCGCCCTGGGCACGCAGGCAATGCGAGGGTGCTGATGGCTGGGAGGCTGAGGGGTATAAGGGCACCAGAGACGCCCTGGGCACGCAGGCAATGCAGGGTGCTGATGGCTAGGGCAGAGGGAATTGCCAGGAGCACCAGAGACGCCCTGGGCACACGCTTGGGTGTGCGGGGTGCTAATGGCTAGGGCAGAGGGGGTATAAGGGCATCAAGAAGAGACGCCCTGGGCTCACGCAGGCAATGCGGGGTGCTAATGGTTAGGGCAGAGAGGTATAAGGGCACCAAGAGACGCCCTGGGCTCACGCAGGCAATGCGGGGTGCTGATGGCTAGGGCAGAGGGGGTACAAGGGCACCAAGAGACGCCCTGGGCTCACGCAGGCAATGCGGGGTGCTGATGGCTAGGGCAGAGGGGGTATAAGGGCACCAAGAGACGCCCTGGGCACACGGCAGGATTTTGAGACTGAAGGTGCAGCCAGAGGGCCAGGATGGGCGAGGGAGGCCGATGGGATGAGAAGGGCATAAGCGAGTGGGGAGGTGCGGTAGAGGAAGGAGCTAAGGGTGGTGCTGCGGGTGCGAGAAGTGGCGATGGCAGTATTGAGAGCCTAACACGGGGTGGGAGCAAGGAGGCTACGGGCAAACGGGTGGTTGAGGGGATAAATAAGGAAGGCAGGGTAGGTGGGCAAGAGGTGGGAGGTGAAGGCAGGGGTAGGCACCTTAAAGGCCTCGGAGGCCTGCACCATAGCAGCCTTAGCCATGGCATCCGACTCCACTGCCACACGCTCTGCTGCTGCAACAGCCGCCTGATCCGCACTCCCCATCCGACGCGTTCACTGGTGGTGCTGGATGTAAACGTGCCCAAACTTGGATAGACTGCGACCGGTCTGAGTGACAACATCATGGCTTCCCTCCAACATAAACGCACTCACTCACAACTCGTGAAACGCACGCGGCAGGCTCACGTCACAGTGTTGCCTCACTCACCACCCCGGGACGTGTGCTCATCCAACCCGTTGACCATTGACGAGACCCCTCGCACCATCCGCCAGGCGCCGTGACATGCACTCAACTTCCGCCATCGCGGAATGCCGCATGCTTGGTGTGACACGCGCGCCCCCGAGCAGCTACAGGGGGTGTTCGGTCCTGTGCTGCAACACGCCTTTTATTCACGCGTCGACATAATATATCTGTTTCCCTTGCTATCTTGGCTGACGTGGCACCCAACCTGGGTGCACTGCGGGACAGCATGCGAGCCCCCTCTCAGCAGTCCCTCGCATGGGCCATATTGGGTCGGTTGGTAGGTACACGTATGAGTGGCCAAGATGGGCCTGTTTGTGGGCTACCTTATGCTCCTCCAGGTCCACTCCCTTCGCGGCTAGGTACCCCGCCAACTCATGCAGTTGCTGGGAGACGGTAACGCACTCGCCGCACTTCGCATTCGGTCGATTTGCTGCCGAGCCCAAGCCCCAGCACCCGATGAAACATGACCCTCCTTCAAAAGAGTAACCGATACCGAAATTGACTCTCTCGCCTCTATTGAACCTCTTCGGCCGCGGGCTGCAACACCTGCGGCGGCCGACCTGGAAATCCTCAAGCGGAGGTCAGCAAGCACCCTTGCGCAACAGCATCAGCTGCTATTCTTCCAGTAAAGGTTGTTGTCTCCCCTAGTCACCCGCCTCAGCTACTATTTTTCTGGCGTAGTGAGTCATGCACCCCCGGACATGGCCCTCAGCTTGCGGCGGGATTCCGACGACGCATTGGCCTCTCACACAAGCTTTATTCCGAAGCCGCGCTGGCACTGCATCTCTGCTTCGTGCCATTTGCTGCGGCTATCCCCGCCTGCATCTCAGGCGCCCCTAAGTATCCATCCAGATGCGGCGCACACAAGGCTCTCCACTGCCTCTCAAATGAGCCCCCTAAAACCCTTTCCCGGCGCAGCATGTGAAGATCCCCAGGTCCATATATAATGCCCCCCCATCCCCCCAAACCCTTTTCTGGCACAGCGCGTGAAAATCCCCAGGTACATATCAAATGCCCCCCAACTAATCGTGTCCCCGCCCCACAGCATGCGCAGATCCCTGGACACTTCTCAGAGGCTACTCCCTCCAACCCCGCCCTCGCAGCAGTGTCTGCAAGTCCCTAGAAGCTTCTCACATGCCTGCCGACCACTCTGCAGCCCCGGCAACATGTGGAGATCCTTGGTGCGTCTCTAACCCCTTTCTCCCCCGCCCCAGCACAAATGTGTCCGAGGCCCCCCTGTCCAGTGCGGCGGAAGCAGCAAAGGTGTCAGGTATGAGACTCTGCAGGCGGGAGGGTCTCACCGAGAATCCTGGGGACCAGCTTCTTGATCGAGTCCGATGCCTCCTGCAGCATCCGATTAAGGTGCCTCGTCAGCAAAATTGGACGGTGGATGCGGTTCGCAGGGCAGCCGCGGGCAATCGCATGGCAGCAGTCAAAAGTTGCATATGGGCTGCATCTGGCAGCAGTAGTGCGGAGATAGAACTGATTTGGCTGACGCGGCGATGTGCCCTCGTGGTGATTTACCCTCACGGCGATGTGACTGACGAAGCGATGTGACTGCCGTGGCGATGTGGCTGCCGTGGCGATGTGGCTGCCCTGGTGACGTGGCTGCCGTGGCGTTGTGGCTGACGTGGCGATGTGACTCGCGGGGCAATGTGACTGCCGTGGCGATTTGACTGGCGGGGCGATGTGGCTGATGTAGCAATACGCCCTCCTGACAATGTGGCGGTCATGTCGAAGTGGCCTGCCATGGTGATGCGGCCTCGTAGCGATGTGGCTGATGTGGCGATGTGCTTCACGGGTTGCAGCAAAGCCGCGCGCACGGGCTCAGTCTTCCGGGGGATGGCAGGTCCCCCAGGCGCAGTCTTCCGGGGATGGCAGGTCCCTCAGGCTCAGTCTTCCGGGGGGATGGCAGGTCCTGGGCTCAGTCTTCGAGGATGGCAGGTCCCTCAGGCTCAGTCTTCCGGGGGGGATGGCAGGTCCCTCAGGCTCAGTCTTCCGGGGGATGGCAGGTCCCTCAGGCTCAGTCTTCCGGGGGATGGCAGGTCCCTCAGGCTCAGTCTTCCGGGGGGATGGCAGGTCCCTCGAACCAGTCTTCCGGGGGGATGGCAGGTCCCTCAGGCTCAGTCTTCGAGGGGATGGCGGTCCTCAGGCTCAGTCTTCGGGGATGGCAGGTCCTCAGAGGCTCAGTCTTCGAGGATGGCGAATCCTCAGGCTCAGTCTTCCGGGGGATGGCAGGTCCCTCAGGCTCAGTCTTCGGGGGATGGCAGGTCCCTCAGGCTCAGTCTTCCGGGGGATGGCAGGTCCCTCAGGCTCAGTCTTCCGGGGGGATGGCAGGTCCCTCAGGCTCAGTCTTCAAGGGGGATGGCAGGTCCCTCAGGGTCAGTCTTCCGGGGGATGGCAGGTCCTCAGGCTCAGTCTTCCGGGGGATGGCAGGTCCCTCAGGCTCAGTCTTCCGGGGGATGGCAGGTCCCTCAGGCTCAGTCTTCCGGGGGATGGCAGGTCCCTCAGGGTCAGCCGCGGGCGCTCAGATCGAACGCTGTCGTCAATGGTGCAGTAGGCTGAACCGCACCGCGAGCCTCGTCGCATTTTCCCAGGCGCGGCGGGTGAGCCGCACAGCTTCATCTGCTGCATCCTGCCCCAGTCGGAAATTCACCCCCCACAATTCGCCCTCATGGAACGCTCGAAGCATACGGCACACCTGCGCATGCCTGCCTCGATGCATTCTAAAATCTCCAAACTGCAGGCCCTGCGCCCCCCTTTGATGGCCGTCTCGCACTGCAGCCGCCTCCTTCCCCTTGACAATGCTCACGCTGCAGCCCCCTTTGACGGCCGTCTTGCGCTACAGCCCCCTCCCCCCTTGACAGCCGCCTTGCGCTGCAGGCCCGATGTCACACCTTGAGAGCCATTTCACGCTGCGCCGCTTGCGCTGTCTCCTCCAGGAAGGCGGCCTCGGCCCTCTTCGCCCGCTTGCCTTTCTTGTACGCCTCTGCCTCTGCAGCCTTGATCTGAAATAAGTCCTTCGTCACCTGCCGCGCCGCTGGGCACCGTCAACTCTCTCTCTCTCTCGGGGCTCTCTGATGCCTCAACATCTACGACCACAAGCAGAGCCGCCCAGCTCAGTGTGCAGTGCCCCCACCGAGCACTGCCAGGTGGTGAGCAGCAAGCCAGAGGTGATGTGCACTGCACGTCCGGCATGCGGCGGGTATGCTATCGCTAGTGCCAACGTGCACACAGCCCTCCCACAGCAGCACGCGGCGGGCTCCGTACAAAGCGGATGACCTGCCAGCTTCGTGTTGCGTGTAACGGTGCAGGGCAGTTTCACTGGCCAATGGGGTCTCACGCTGAGGTCATTGCCGATGGCACGCGGCCAAATATAGCCGCGGACGCTCAGCGGTAGACCCTCCCGCCATAGCGCATGCACCCGAGGGTCATTCTGCACGACCAGGGGGAGCCCCACCCACCTCCCCGTCACCGCCCAGGGCATTGCACACTGTGGAAGGCGCTCCAACTGTGGCTGGCCGGACCACTGCCGTGAGGAAAGCAGGCGCAGCGAACTGTGGCTGGACGGACCACTGCCGTGAGGAAAGCAGGCGCATCAACAATCGATTAGCAGGGCCCACCTTGTAGTCGCGGAACACCGGGAGAACATCGTCCCACAAGCGTATCTTCTTGTTGTAACGTTCCTCCCGCCGCAGGCTCTGCTCTCTGGCAAACTGCTCCTCGCGCTTCGTTTGCTCCTCCTTCCCGCCGCCAACATGCGGCTCCTGCCGCAGCGTCACCAGCAGCGTCACCAGCAGCGTCACCAGCAACGTCACCACCGCCCAGAGCCCTCGCGTCTCTTCAGAAGGAAAAGTAATTTCAAGTACAAGCAACTCAATGTGGCTAAGATATGGACCCAGAAGTTGTGATGCAATTCTCAGAGCCTCTAGGGCTGTCAAGTGGAGTTTAGATAGGGTGATACTGGTGAGCCAGCTTCGTCCGATCTAAGTGTCTTGAATGCCCCTGCACGTGCCCAATGCCTTGCACTCGTATGGTATCCAGCAGCAAAGCTCGGACAGGAAGGTGTTTTCCCCTCCCTGGAAGTAATGTGCATGCGGCAGCTGCCTCATGAGGGGCAAAGCCGGCAGTGTCGGAGCGGCCTGGAGGAGCCGGGTACGGGCGGGCGCTGCTCCCGGGGAAGCAACCTGCAGAGGGCGACCACACTGCAGAAAGTGTGAAAAGCAGCCAACGTCCTCCGAGAATTCCGTGCCAGCCGGCGGGCGCACGCTTGCCTTGGCTGGGAAAGGGCCCCACAGGGTGTGCACAGCGCCGCCCGTGAGTACCCCTCTCAAAGTGCTCACAGCTGCCTTTCCGGTCACTTCCTCCTCTGACCGGGTAAGCCTGTGGTGCGGCCTTTAGTCTCGAGAGAGGGTCCTCTGAAGTAGCCAGTCCCTTCACCAGCGTACATGGCGTCCCAGGCTTACACAAGGCAGAGCCCGCCTGCTTTCAGTCGGAAGCCGAAACGACACGTCACTTTCGGCGGGAAATATTTCGCCCCGCAGCGCTCTGCCAGCTGTCCCAGGTGCAGACTCAAACCTTGGTGCAAAGCTCACGCACGAGCCCTTCCACAGGCACAGCTCAGGCGCGGCACCCTATGCTACCCCTCAGAAGTCGACTTGTGTTGCAGCACGAGCGGACTGCTGCACCCGCATCATCGGTCTCGAGTTCTAGGGTTTGGGTGCCGCACTGCACTCTGCCGCTGCCCCCGTCAAGGGATCGGCCGCGCCAGGCAAGTGTTGGCATACCAAAACTGAAGCTGGATTTCTGGGAGCGCGGCGACATTCCCAGGGGCGACGCGGGCTATATGGAGTATGCGTGGCTAACAGAGTGGTGTGAAGGGGGAAGGTGACCGAGTCGCTAGGAACGCACCTCGTTCAGCACTGCCCCGCTTGTAGGAGGAGGGCTGCCAAGGCTTGTGATGATAGGGGTCGGACTGCCATTCGGACAAAGAGAGAATCTCGCTGAGGCGCAGCGTGACCGCGGCGATTTCATCTTCGGGCACCCCAGTCAGCGCCACCGCGATGGCGCTGTTGGGAAACGGTAGCGTGCATGTCATCGGCGCGCAGCCCCCGGAATAGTCGAACGTCTCAAAGTCCTCCTCGATCATTTTTACAGCATCATTGAGGGCTGCGCGGCGAGTGCCGGATACCGCTTTCTTACGCGGTGCCGGGCTGAGCAAAGTTCCCGGGAGCGGACTGTGGCTATTCTTAACCGTGATGGGGCTACCTGGGCGGGAGTACTCATGAAAGATGGAAGGCGAGTTGGACGACGACTCCGAGGAGCCGCGCGAGCGAAGCCCCACGGTATGGCGGCGCCGTGGGGTCTCGGGCTTCGGAGACCTCGGCGAGCAGTCAAAGCTTTTGGAGAAAATAAGATTCGCCTCACATATCTCACCCTTGACGGAGGACTCGCCGTTGTCACTTTGCACGGCGGTGTACGCGCTGTCACCCAGGCTGCGCTGGCGGTTGTGCGTCATGCCACTTGTGTCCACAGCCCCCTGAAGGTCAGAGTCGGATTGATATAAGGGAAGAGAGGGCTCACTCAAGCCCCGAAAATGACCTGAGTGCTTTGAAGAGGTGGGAGACGGCGGAACATCTGGTGTGGCGCCAGGAGTGGAGATGGAGGAGGAGGTGGAAGTAGAGGAGGCGGTGGAGGTGGAATTGGACGGGAAGGCTAAAGAAGGGATACATGAATGCGAAGACGAGGACGGTATGCAGCTTGGCTGCGACTGGGCGGCTTCCGGCCCTTGTCGCGAAAGCAGTTCCTTTGGAGTATTCCACACGCTGCACTCTTCATCCACCCATTGACGGATCCACCCCTCTGGACAATCCAGTTGCACCATAGCCTGAGAAGTTTCCTATAGCAATACTGGTGAGAACAAGAGATACCGGGATTGAAACTCGTGTCGCTTCGGAAAGTTTACAAGGTCGACGGCTAGCCGTCGTCCGAGGTGAAAGCGATTGAGAATTATGTTTGTGTTGTATTCAAAACAGTTTCGGCAATGGCAACAATAAACGCCCCTTCGCAAAGCGAACTTTCCAAACGACGAGTTGCTGCTATCATGGCCGCGCAACGTGCCCAATTTGGCCGTCTAGGGCGCGTTCACAGAGGCCATATACAGTGGCGCTGGAGGCTCTTGAAGTCCCCCACGCCAGAGACTAGCGTTCCCAGCGTAAAGAATTCCGGTTAAACAATTTGTACGTCGCGAACCGACAACGCACACGCGCATTTTGACGGGCCTCTCCCTTCGCTTGGAAACTGTCGAGTTTAACTGAGAGTTTTCTGGTCGGCGGAGGATGACTGTCAGTATGACAGTCATCTGGAGCTGATCGGAAAACTGAGGTTTTCTGATCAGCGGAGGCCTGAAGAGGCCCTCCCTGAACGGTTTTGACAGTTTTCTAATCAGCTGCGGCTACATAGCCCAGCTTGCATGACACATATGACACATATGTGAATGGAACCCGGCCGGTGCACTGCGTGTGGAATTACAAAAAATAATAGGGGGTACGTGAACGTACAGGTGGGGAAAAATCAATCTCCAAAATTGATTGTGGTTGCGAGTAGGAGTTCTGACTTCTGTGGCATTCGCATTGCATGGCATAGCATCGCATGGCATGCGCCTTATGGCGTTGGCGTTCGAAGTCCAAGTCGAACATCAACCGACCGCGCGCTGCTCCCGCTTCGCGTCGCGGAGGCTTCGCCCCCGCTCCGCTCGCGCTCGCGCGCTCCGATCGATTAACGGAGGGGGGGACAGAAGGGGAGGCGTCGCGTCGTCTCTCGGAGACCCTCGAGCTAAGTATTACCGAACGATCGCAACGAATTGAACGTCATCGAATATTTTAAGTTCTGACCAATCAAATAACGATAATAATATAATTTATTACCTTGTTCTCGCCTAAATTTTAATATAAATCTCAATGGCACGTATTGAATTATAAAAGAAAAACGTGTATGAAACACTTTCGTCAAGGCAATCCATAATTTCGTTTACAGTTATTACTACAAGATTTTAGACGACTTTTCTAATGTCATAATTTTTGTGAATAATCACCCTTCGTCTCCTTTTATTTCTTAGACTTCGTCAACTGGGGGGGCTCCATCCCCCTACACTATCCCATTACTACAAGGCGTGAGGCCTCGACTGATTTTTATTTTTTTTAAGATATCGCCAAGTGGGGGGCTCCCCCACACCCCCCCCTTACTACAAACTATTTTCAAGACTTCGCCCAGTAGGGGGGTTTGCCCCCCCCCACAACCCCCCATTTTTTTGGAATATTTTAAAACTTCGCCCATTGGGGGGGGCTCCGTGTCCCCACATCCGCCTATTACTACAAAAAAATTAGACTTCGCCCAGTGTGGGGGCTCCGTCCCCCCACCCTCCCTAATAGCTGGTTTCTACGAAATCAAACCTCTAGAAATTTATATACAAAAGTGTTAAGGGCTTAGCTATCGGTGGCCGTCGATTTAAAGTATTAACACTGATCCCCCCCTCGATCCTCGCAAAAAAGAATTATCTCCGTCAGATCGATGGTCGCCGATCGACAGTCAAGGGTTCGAACAAAGGTTTAACTCATATTTTATTCGGTTTACCTCACATTTTATATTTTATATTATAATATTAATTATTCAGACGACATTCTGTCGATATATTTATAAATATATGTAAATATATATACAAACATATCTGCGATTGAAATTTTGTTTGCAGCTTTCATCTCAACGACGCAAATTGATTTCATCCACCAGCGTCACGCAAAAGAGCGTCACGCAAAAGAGCGTCACGCAAAGCTAGGCTATAAACTACTACACTATACGTCTCCCAAAGCTAGGCTGTAAACTACTACACTAATACGTCTCCCAAAAGAGCGTGACGCAAAGCAATGTTCGTTCTGTAATAGCTGGTTTTTGCGAAATCAAACCTCTAGAAATTTATACACAAAAGCGTGACGTCATAAAACAGACTTTTTCAAAGAGGGGGACAATCTAAAGATTTTTCCCCAATAATACGACATATCCAGAAGTGCCAAAAATCAAGGACTCCCGTCAGACAGGAATCAGGGTCCCGCGACCCGACTGCCGACCCCAGCCTTCTGCATGCGGGCACACGCCCCTCGTGCCAAAGGACTGAGGCCTGCAAATACCATCATTACCCTAAAGAGTACAGACTATGGACCTAAAATGCTATGCTAGGGCTGAAACCCTCAAAAAGCATAATTACCCGCTCCAGCTCAGAGTCAGGCACGACAGCAATAGCAAAGCCATCACCTAGCAAAGCCTACTGAACAGTGCCTAGATGAGAAGCAGCATGAGGTAGCTTCGCAGCCCCCCACCGAAGGATCACTATAGCTACCTCTCATCACAGCGGTCGGCACTGAACAGGCACAGGTCCTAGTCTCCTCTACCTACACTCTAATGAGCCGACTGCCCCTCTGCGGGCCGGATCTGCACGGCCTCCAGCTCAGAGCCCAGCTGCTCCAGGTCCTCCAAGTCCTGCAGCTCCTGCACTGAAAGCGGCCTCTCCTCATCCGTACCTGAATCACAAGGGAGGGCGGGTGGGAAAGTCCACACAAGTCCACAGTAACACGGCAAGAGGCCCTCTCAGTCCGTAGCTGGCCTCTTATGCCTCCGGCTGATCAGAAAACCTCAGTTTTCAGATCTGCTCCGGATGACAGTCATACTGCCTGTCATCCTACACTGATCAGAAAACCATCAGTTTTCTAATCAGCTGCGGCTACATAGCCCAGCTTGCATGACACATATGACACATATGTGAATGGAACCCGGCCGGTGCAAGCACACAAAGATCACCACAAAGCAGTGCACGTGTAACGCATGACAACAACAAGCAATCAGACAAGAAAGGCCGCCTACTCTGCTGAGCATGGGGCATGCTTCTGGACACCGCCAGCCTGCGGTTGAGGTTGGTAGCTTTGTAGGTGGCCGCAGCCGCCGACGAGCTCCAGCCACCGTACTGATTGAACTCGAAATCAGTAACCTGGTCAGCCGCAGCCACCGCCGTAGCCCCACCAGACCGCAGGGACTGGGTCCCATACAGCTGCCTCAGAGCATCGGGGTCCAAGCCAGAAGCCTCACCCAGCATCCTGAACAGGTACCTCCTCAGCTGAGGATAGTCCAGCCTCTTCCCCGTCAGGCAGTCAGCCGACGGGTCCCGCTGAAACCGCCTGCCATCAATCTGCTGAAACAGGGGCTCGTCGGGCTGCACTCCCCGTGCAATCTGAGTGTCAACCCACCTCTGACTGACCTCCACTGGGCACAAAGGCTGCCCCTCCGCCGCCCGGGCAACCTCCACCAGCTGACCATACCTGTACTGTCCGTCTTCCGCTTCTCGAGGAAGGTGGTCATGTGGGTCTCACAGAACTTCATATCCCGCAGTCTCACCTTCTCCGCACAGTCATACCGCCAGAAGCCTGTCCACATGTCCAAACCCAGTGTAGCAAACATCTGCCGAGTGACACCTCCCAGCATCAACCAGCAACGAGCACCACTCTGTACAAATGCAAACTCCAGCGGCTCCTTCCTGTTGAGCCGCCTGTCCCCCAGCCTCCTGTGAGCTGCCTCCCGCACCGCGGCCACCAGCCGATGAGAGGTGGGGTTCCGGTCTGCCGGGACCAGAGCCAAATCATGAGCAGTGAAAACCATAGCCGAAGCGGTCTTCACCACAGAGAAGGTCCTGGCCGCATTGGCTATGTACTGTAAGTACATAGCCACCGTGACCGCCGGGTCAGCAGGAACAGGCACCCTAGGTGGGTCACGGTCCTGACAGAAAGCCTGGTACCGTACGAACACCCGAGAGTAGCCCCGCATGGTGCTAGCCTCACGAGTGCCAGACACCGCCAACAGCATGTCTGCCCGCAGCTGCATCTCCAGCGGGTCCGTCACGGAGAACTGCAGGCCAGCCCACTGCTCCCCAGTGCCTATGATGCCTGCATGAAGGGCAGCCCCCATCTCATACCCCTACCCCAGTCACAAGCCATGCAACCCCCCAAGGTACAGCGGGGACCAGGGCCTGCAGGCTCCCTCTCATCGAAGGAGACCCGCAAGAGGAGGACCCGAAAGTCAGGCAAGCCCACACCCCCTTCATTGGCCCTTCCGAGGCCAGGGAGGAAGGTGTCCGCAGAGGGCTGGAGCTCCGTCCACTGCACCACACAGTCTGCCAAGTGAACCCCGTCGGGACACAGCAAGACCCACCACGGCTGGAAAGTCCAGACCGGGGCCACAATGGAGGCTGCAGCCCTCTCAGCCTGCAGAAACAGCAGGAGCCTCCCGATCATCCGGAAAGGCGGGTTGCACCAGTTGACGTGCTTCCGCCAGTCCGTCTGACCGAAAGTGTCAACCCCCGACGTACCTGGACAGTGCCAAGCACTGTTGAAGGAGGGGGCACCTGCACTGTCAAAAACAAGACAATTCTTGTCAGTTGCAAACCTGTCCCGGGTGTGCCTCCACCCCCCGGCAATCCATGGGTCAGCCCACCGAAAGATTGCCGGGTTGACCATCCAGTCATCATGGTCTCTGATCTTGGACAGGGCATCAGCCCGGGCCTCAAACTCCCTGGGCATCCAAAGGGAGGACAAAACCACCCCGTGGTCAGCACAGAAATCATGCACCGCTAAAGCCAGCTCCTGAAGCTCCTGATGCCTGCTGCCAGACTCAATGACAAAATGCACAGCCTGGTTGTCACAAATGACAAGCACCCTCTTCCCTCTCAGCCTGCCAGCCACATCAAATGCTCGGAGAGAGTCAAAAATGCCCCTGAGCTCCCTGAGAGTGGATGACTTCAGTCTGTCCGACATGGTCAGATAACTGTGGCCAAGCAACTCAGGTCCCCCAAAGGACTGCTCCAGCCAGGAACCCCATGCCACCTCAGAGGTGTCCGCATGGACTGTCTCCAGCTGAAGCCCCGCCCCCCTGGGCTCCCAAATGCCTCTCTGATGCCTACGAAAGCCGTCTGTCAGCCAAAACTCCAGCTCTGCCCGAAGAGCATCAGTGCCCGGGACATGAGAAGCCCACGAGCCCCAAGTCAGGGTGTCGGCTATGAGTACTGCAGCCGCCCTAGCATACAATCTAGTGACACCCCCTAGCACAAACCACTGTGCATTAACTAAGCCTGCAAACTTAGCCACAAGCCTCAGAGGCAGCCTATGAAACAGCCTCAACAAGTCTGACACACAAGCACGGATCTTGCTCAAAGCCTTTTCAGGCACGAACAAGACCCCCCCCTCCAGGTCTATGCCTATGCCTATATGCACAAGGGCCCGTGTGAAAAACAGCTGAGACTTAGACTCTGACACGAGCCAGCCTGCCTCCCGCACGTCCCGCATAATACGGGACAACACAGCCAAAGCCGAAGGGTCCGTGAGTGTAGGAGCCCTCACAGCAAAGGCAAAGTCGTCCACGTAGGGGTGCACACGGAACCCGAGACCCCGCCACTTACCTACGAGCTCCTTGTTGATCTTCGTAAACACCCAGCAAGCTGGGGCTAGACCAAACGGCAGCACACAGAACTCAAAGAACCTGCCCTGCCACTCAACAGCAACATATGTACGAGACATCTCGTGGAGGTCTACGTGGTAATACCCTGACTTATAGTCAAAGTAAAACAGCCCGTCACCCCTCCTAAGCAGGTCTACAAAAGGTTGCAGGTGCTCATACTTGAACTTCGGAAAGATCAGGAAGGCATTGAGCCACTTACCGTTGAAGATCAGCCGTAATTTGTCCCGAGAGTCGTCCACCATTAAAGGCAAGACAACCCGCGGCTTGCTGGGCACCTCTCTCAAGGCGCCCATAAGCACACACTCCTGCACAGCGTCAGTAACAAAGGCGGTATGCCTAACAGCAGACACGTGGTTAGGCAAGTGCACTCGGGGCGGAGCCCTGCCATCCTTAAACTTCAAGTTAAATCCTCTCTCAATCCAAGACATAACGTACGAAGAGCGAACAAAGGTTCGCCAAAAGGAGGCTCGCTCCCTAAGTCTTCCCGCAACACGGGGCACAGGAACGTCCTGTTCACACAAAGGTATGGCCTCGCCAATCTCTTCCTCAGACAATTCAAGACCTGAAACACAAGGAAACAACAGCCCGCGGGCCAAAAGTTCATTACAATTTAGGGTTTCGTCCCCAAAAGTTACATTTAAGTTGGGCATTCCACCTCAACTGCAAAGCATTCCGCTAAGCTCATTGTACTAGCCTTCGTGGCTCTACATTCTTTACAATTCAACGATCCGAGCCTCTGCCACGGCCTCTGCCGGCTGGGCGCGGTTGCGAGCATTGGTTTTGGTGGTGCCCCCATTCATTACAATTCCAGCATTGGAGCTGGCTGCCACGCCCTGCCTGAACAGGCGGCGGTGGCGGAGGCGCTCCAGGAGCAGTCGGACGAGACACAGCAAAGGCACCCCTGCCTAGGCCCTTCGTCCGCCCCTTGGCAGCCGCAGCTTGCGCAGCGTGCATTTTTTCCGCCTTTACTTCTTTTTCAGCTTTGCGCATTAACTTTTCGTCTTCCTCATCGTCAGCGTACGACTTACGTTCAAGTTTCTCGCAGATTTTCCAGCCCACTTCAGGGCCTTTGTCCGAAACCAAGGCCAAAATTTTTGCGCGCGCCTTGGCGCGTGCTACACCTTTTTCCGCTGTCTCAGACAAGAATTCAAGAGCAAGAGTGACGGTCTCAGGCAGCTCCACACCTTCCAATTCCTTCTTGGCGTCATTAAGCGCCAACTGAGACGCTGAGTGTGCCACGAAGTGGTGCTGGGTCTCTAAAAACTGTTTGCGGAGTCCCTTGTCCTTGCCATCATCATTGCGAGTCAATTCAAGGCGATCGGACCCTGGAAGCTGAGTGAGGTCTACTGCTGCCTCCCACGGACGCTTACGGTCTCCTGAGGCTACTTGCGACAGTCCCTTAAGCTCAGCAAGTCGGGCAGTCGCTCTCTCCATTTGTCGCATCAACTTCATTTGCGGTTGCGAGAGGTCCTCTCCATCTTGGAAAGCGGCAAAAGCGGTCGCGTACGCTGGCTGCGCGTGCAAATCATCAATTCGTCTTTGACACAAAATTGGGTCGGTGAACCACTCCATAATCAATATACGAATACTACTGAAAGTATGTGCGCACTGAAAAGCTTACGGTGTTACAGAACTGCAAAAACGGACACAAACTGCAAAAACGGACAGTAAACTGTAAAAACCGACACAGTCGATGAAAGTCCACACAAGTCCACAGTAACACGGCAAGAGGCCCCCTCAGTCCGTAGCTGGCCTCTTATGCCTCCGACTGATCAGAAAACCTCAGTTTTCAGATCTGCTCCGGATGACAGTCATACTGCCTGTCATCCTACACTGATCAGAAAACCATCAGTTGCCGTTAACTGTGGAATTCTGTGGAGTTTTTTCAGCGCTGTAATTTTACTATTCTTCAGTTCGAATTTTTTGTATATATTGTTATTTTGAATTATCGACATGGATTGGTTCACGGACGTCAACGCTTGCCAGCAGAAGGTTGATGATTTGAAAGCGCACGCGTCGTATGTGGAGGCCGCTAGAGCCTTAGAAAATGGAGATCCTCTTGCGCCAGCACAGGAGAAGTTGATGCGACAGATGGCCACTTTTACGAGTAGGTTGTCTATCCTGCGTGAGGAGTCGTTGCAGGCGGTTGGGGGGGCGCGTAAGCGCCCTTGGTTGGACGCTGTCGACTACGATGAGCTTCCTGGAAACGATCGCCAAGAATTGACTCGCGCGGGATTGGAGAAGGACTCCTTCAAGGGCGTCCGCAAGCAATTCGACGAGGTCAAGCACCACTATGGCGCTCACGTGGCTACTGGGGCAGCGTTGGATGAGGCTCGCAAAGCCTTGGAGGGTACGCAACTCCCTTCCAATGTTGTGGAGGCTCTTGCCTTTTGTGTCGAGACGGCTGAGAAGGGCGTCGCACGTGCTAGAGAGCGTGGGAAGATTTTGGCTATGGTGGTTGACGAGGGTACTGAAGTGGGTTGGAAGATGGCTGAGAAATTAGAGAGACGCTCGTATGCTGAGAATGATGAGGAAGACAAAGCGTGTAGGCGCGCGCGGAAAGAAGTCAAGGCAGAGAATGAAGCAAAGTGGCTATTACCCTTCGGGTGGCTTAAGCCACCCTAACAGCGATTTAGGGTGGCTTAAGCCACCTTAACGTTTTCAATTATTACGGGAGCTATCGGTACCGGAAGCTAGATTTTTTTAGCTCAAAATGACGGCGACATTGTCTTCTTTTAGACACTATGTGCACTATTAGGCGAGCCCAAGTTCCCGGTGAGCAATTTTGGGAAGTATCCAAGAGGGTGCAACATTTAGTAAAATTTGAGCGATTTTCCCGGGTTTTTGCATACCCATGCTACTTCAACCGAGATTTTGAGGGTCAAGATGACCTCGGATCAAACTTTTGGCAAGACACTGCAGAAAGAGCAGCTCGAGATCTTGCCAACATAGGTCTCCAAAATTTGAAAGCGTCTTAGAGGAAGCCCCCGGTGAGCTAATTAGCTTAAGGTGGCTTAAGCCATCTTAAGGAAAATTGGGAAATACCCACCCTACTTCAACCGAGATTTTGGGGGTCAAGATGAACTCAGATCAAACTTTTGATAAGACACTGCAGAAAGAGCAGCTCAAGATCTTGACGACACAGGTCTCCAAATTTTGAAAGCACCGCCGAAGAAGCCCCCATGAGCCCTTTAAGTTAAGGTGGCTTAAGCCACCTTAAGCTGCGGGTAATAGCCAAAAGGCGAAGGCCAATGCAGCCAAGCAGAAGGCCAGGGATCAGCGCCCTAGGCCTGCGGTTCAGCAGCAGCTGCCTCCTTTCTCGCCTCCCCCAGCTGCTGGGGCTGGAGGTGGTCGTGGCTTTAGCCAGAACCTAACTTGTTTTCGATGCGGACAATGGGGCCACCACCAGAACCAGTGCTCCTTGCCTGCTGCGGGCAGGGGTCGTGGACGTGGCCAGGGATGAGCCCTCTGTTTATGCTGCCTTGCAGTAGCCTCTTTGCAGTAGCAAAAGACTTTCTCGTGCGGAATGCCGAGCTGTGTGCCTTGGCGGAACGCCAGGCTTGAACAATGTTAGAGCGGAATGCCTAACTGTAACAATTTCTAATTTATAATGCATAATGCTTGTGCTTCGCTTGCGGGTTGCTGTTGCCAGGTCTGGATGTTGAGTTTTCCGAAGAGGAGCTTGAGAATGCTGTTGCAATCGTTGAGCAGGGGGTTGCTGTGCCGCGAGTTGCGGGCAGGCTTAGAGATCACGCTTCCTTTTGGCGGACTTTTGTGCGTTCTACTTATGTGATGTCTTGGATTGAGCACGGGTTTAGTTTGAGGTTTAGTAGCGGGCGTCCCCCGCCCTCGATTCACTTGCCCAATCACTCGTCGGCTAATTTGTATCCGGAATTTGTCACGGGGGCTTTGCGAGAGTGTGAGTTGATGGGAGCGGTGCGGAGAGCGGCCCGTAAGCCCAAGGTTGTCTTGCCGATTATGGTGGACAACAATGGGGTTAAGCTTCGTCTGATTTTCAATGGTAAGTACCTGAATTCCTTTCTTGACTTTCCTCGGTTTAGGTACGAGCCCTTACAGCCGTTTGTTGATGTGCTTCGGCCGGATGATGGCTTGTTCTACTGGGACTATAAGTCCGGTTATTATCACGTTGACCTGCACGAGGGATCTCGGCAGTATGTGGCTGTTGAGTGGCTAGGTGTCTTCTATGAGTTTTGTGTTCTGCCGTTTGGATTGGCTCCGGCTTGTTGGGTCTTTACTAAGATCAACAGGGAGCTAGTGGGCCGTTGGCGGGCTCGGGGGGTGCGGGTGCACCCCTACGTGGATGACTTTATTTGTGCGGTGCGGGCCCCCTCCCTGACGGATCCTGCTGCTTTGGGTGAGCTCCGCTCGGTTATCCGAGATGTGGAGCTGGCAGGCTGGTTGGTCTCTGAGACCAAGTCCCAGCTGTTTTTGACCCGTGAGTTGGTGCATATAGGGGTTGGGATTGACCTCCAAGGGAGGCGGCTGTTTGTTCCGGACAAGGCGGTTGCAAAGATCAGGGCTTGCGCAGAGCAGATCCTGTCTTGCTTCCGTCGGGTGCCGCTGAGGCTTGTGGCTAAGTTTGCAGGCCTGGTGAATGCTCAGTGGTTTGTGCTTGGTGCACTCTGCAAGCTGTTCACTAGGTCTGCGGCTGTCCTGATTGCTGACACCTTGTGTTGGGGTACGTGGGCATCCCATGTCCCGGGTTCGGATGCTTTTAGGCGGGAGCTTGAGTTCTGGTTGGGTGATGAGTTTAGGCAGTTTCAGCGGGGCATTTGGGAGCCTAGGGGTTCAGGTTTGCAGTTAGAGGTTGAGCATTGTGATGCATCTGAGGTGGCATGGGGCTCTTGGCTGGAGAGTGCCCTGGGTCCGAGGGGGGGTCCTGAGTTGGAGGGGCATAGTTACCTGTCCTTGGAGGACAGGCTGCGGTCCTCTACACATAGGGAGTTGCGGGGTATCCTTGACTCCCTCCGGGGTTTCAGTGTCTCGGGCCGTCTTCGGGGCAAGCGGGTGCTGGTTATTTGTGATAACCAAGCGGTCCACTTTGTCCTTGAAGGTGGTAGCAGGCATGAGGAGCTGCATGCACTGGCGGTTGAGATTTTTTGGTTTTGTATGTCAGAGAGTGTGGTGTTGTCGTCCTTGTGGGTTCCCAGGGAGTTCGAGGTTCGGTCGGACGGTCTGTCCAAGATCCAGGATCATGATGACTGGATGCTGAATCCGGCCATCTTTCAGTTCCTGGATCCTTGGATTGCTGGGGGGTACTGGCACACTTGTGATCGGTTTGCAACAGACAAGAACTGTCTGTTGCCCCGTTTCAACAGTGCGTGGTACTGCCCCGGCACCTCTGGGGTGGATACTTTCAGTCAGTCGGACTGGAGGGAGCACGTGAATTGGTGCAACCCTCCTTTTCGGTTGATTGGCAGGCTTCTCCTGTTTCTACAGGCGGAGAGGGCAGCTGCTACGGTGGTGGCCCCTATGTGGGTCTTCCAGCCGTGGTGGGTGCTGCTGTGCCCGGATGGGGTGCATTTGGCTGATTGTGTGGTCCAGTGGACTGAGCTCCAGCCGTCTGCGGACACCTTTCTCCCTGGTCTTGGCAGGGCCAATGAGCGGGGGGTGGGGTTGCCTCGGTTTCGGGTCCTGGTGGTGCGGGTTTCCTTTGATGAGAGGGAGCCCGCGGGCCTCGGGTCCCGTTGCACTCTTGGTGGCTGTGAGAGGTGTTCTTGGGGCCGTGGGCTCTTGCGGGGTCTGCCCTTTCTGCAGGCACCATAGGCACTGGGGAGTTTTGGGATGGCTTGCGGTTCTCGGAGACGGACCCTCTGGAGCGGCAGCTTCTGCGGGACATCCAGGGTGCGGTGCTGGAGACTAGGAAGCAGGGCACCATTGATGGGTATGCCCGGGCTTTTGTGCGGTACCAGAGGTGGTGTGCTGAGAGGGACCCCCCTCGGACTGCGGTGGTGGCTGACCCGGTCACGGTGGCCTTGTATCTGCAGTATGTGGCCAATGCGGCCAAGACCTTTTCTGTGGTTAAGACTGCTTCTGGCATGATTTTTCGGGCCCATGAGTATGCTCTGGTTCCGGCAGACAGGAACCCCACTGGTCATAGGCTTGTGGCTGCGGTCCGTGAGGCGGCTCACCGCCGGTTGGGTGACAGGAGGTTGGCTAGGAAGGAGCCGCTTGAGTATGAGTTTGTGGTTCGGGGTGCGGTGTGCTGGGTTCGGTCTGGGGGAGTGACTAGGCGTATGTTTGCTACGGTCACGGTGTCTATGTGGGTGGCATTCATGCGGTATGACTGTGCGGGGTCCTTGCGGGTGGTGGACGTGCGGTTCTTTGAGACCCACATGTGCCTGTTCCTCGAGCAGAGGAAGACGGATAAGTATCGGTTCGGCCAGGTAGTTGAGGTGGTCAGGGCGGCTCCGGGGCAGGAGTTGTGCCCGGTTGAGCTGCTCCAGCAGTGGGTTGACATTCAGATTAGCAGAGGGGTCCTGCCGCATGAGCCTCTGTTTCAGCAGATTGATGGTAGGCGGTTTGCCCGTCGGCCGGAGGAGGATTGCTTGTCGGGTGGTCCTTTGGACTATCAGCAGTTGCGTCGGTACCTGTTCCGTATGTTGGCGGAGGCATCAGGGTTGGATGCTGATGAGCTGAGGCAGCTGTATGGGACCCAGTCTCTGCGGTCTGGCGGGGCTACGGCTGTGGCGGAGGCTGACCAGGTTTCAGACCACGAGTTCAATCAGTTCGGTGGTTGGAGCTCGTCAGCGGCCTGTGCTACTTACAAGGCCTCGAGCTTGGACCGCCGCCTGGCAGTGTCCAGGAGCATGCCCCATGCTCAGATCAGTATGCAGGCCCTGCCCCTTGCCATCTTGGACTCCATTGTGCACTGTGTTGTGGTGATCTTTGTGGTGTTGCACCGGCCGGGTTTGACAGATACCCGCCTTAGGGCTCTCTGAGCCGTAGCTGATTAGAAAACTGAGAGTTTTCTGGTCAGCGGAGGATGACTGTCAGTATGACAGTCATCTGGAGCTGATCGGAAAACTGAGGTTTTCTGATCAGCGGAGGCCTGAAGAGGCCCTCCCTGAACGGTTTTGACAGTTGCCGTTAACTGTGGAATTCTGTGGAGTCCCGCCCGCCCGCCCTGTTGCAGGTGATGCCGCATCGGCTACTGGTGGTGAGCTGACGGAGCAGGAGAAGGAGGATGTGGCGTGCTTGGAGCAGCTGGGTGTCCAGTGGGGCATGGAGGCAGAGCCCGCAGAGGGGCAGTTGGCTCAGTAGATGGCAGATGGACTTGCTCCTGCCTTAGGCCACCTGTAATTGCATGCAGTAGGCAATAGTATCCTCCATGGGGGCCCCGGTCTGGGTGACCTTCATGCCTGCTGCATGTTAGGCCTAGGGTAGAAGGCTCTCTTGGGACCTGGTCTGTTATTGCCAGGTAGCATCGGACACGGCTTGTGCGGTGCCTTAGCTTTTGGGGGTTTCAGCCCTGAGAGAGCAGATATTTTCTGATGATTATGTCCGTATGTCGTCGGGTCTTATGACTCTTAGTCTCGGGATAGCACCCTTTGGGGTGGGACCGAGTGGGGTTTTGGACTTCTGGACTTGTCGTATTTATTTTTATAATCCACACACAGTGCACCGGCCGGGTTTGACAGATACCCGCCTTAGGGCTCTCTGAGCCGTAGCTGATTAGAAAACTTTTTAGTTTTATGTCCGTCGCGTGGCGGTTTGGTTTTTTCGCGGGGAAATTCTCGGCAAATAATAATTGGCGAGTTTCCAATCCAACTCTTTAGCTCTATCTCTATGACGGTTAGCCCCCACACGGGTGTGGATGTGGGCAGGTCGGTACCACCGAGTTCACCGCTTGTGGCGGGCTCTAGCGCGACGTAGATGGCAAGGGGCAGGTGCCCACTTGCGAAGGACATAAGGTGGGAGGTGTGGAGTGAATTTGGGAGCAAGGGCTTGCCCTGTGCCGCCCTAATTTTAGTGCAAAATGGTGTTATATAAGGTTGTCGAAAGTGGCCCTGTAGGGGGGGGCTGGGGCTGATTGGTTGAGGTGACTAATCTGGCCGCATAGGCCGAATCACTTCGATTCAAGCGGCGTGTAAAGCATCCCAAGATGCTAGAGGGTTGCCGAAATAAAGTATTTGGGGTGGTTGTTGGGGGGGGGCAAGGTGAGAGCTTAAATTCGAGGGCACATCTGAGGGCCTCGGTGTCACGCGTGAATGGTACCAAGGCTGCCAAAAACCCGAACGTCATAGAGATATCAGCTCCGGATTGAAAGTGGGAATCCTAGCGGCATGTGCATCACAAATGATGTAAAACATGTCCCAAAGGTTCACTCGACCCCTGGGGGGGCTTGGAACCCCGTGGATCCGCCATATTTGGGGGAGGGGCTGGGGAACGATATCAGCTCCGGATTGAAAGTGGGAATCCTAGCGGCATGTGCATCACAAATGATGTAAAACATGTCCCAAAGGTTCACTCGACCCCTGGGGGGGCTTGGAACCCCGTGGATCCGCCATATTTGGGGGAGGGGCTGGGGAACGATATCTCTATGACGGTTAGCCCCCACACGGGTGTGGGCAGGTCGGTACCACCGAGTTCACTGCTTGTGGCGGGCTCTAGCGCGACGTAGATGGCAAGGGGCAGGTGCCCACTTGCGAAGGACATAAGGTGGGAGGTGTGGAGTGAATTTGGGAGCAAGGGCTTGCCCTGTGCCGCCCTAATTTTAGTGCAAAATGGTGTTATATAAGGTTGTCGAAAGTGGCCCCGTAGGGGGGGGCTGGGGCTGATTGGTTGAGGTGACTAATCTGGCCGCATAGGCCGAATCACTTCGATTCAAGCGGCGTGTAAAGCATCCCAAGATGCTAGAGGGTTGCCGAAATAAAGTATTTGGGGTGGTTGTTGGGGGGGGGCAAGGTGAGAGCTTAAATTCGAGGGCACATCTGAGGGCCTCGGTGTCACGCGTGAATGGTACCAAGGCTGCCAAAAACCCAACGTCATAGAGATATCAGCTCCGGATTGAAAGTGGGAATCCTAGCGGCATGTGCATCACAAATGATGTAAAGCATGTCCCAAAGGTTCACTCGACCCCTGGGGAGGCTTGGAACCCCGTGGATCCGCCATATTAGGGGGAGGGGCTGGGGAACGATATCTCTATGACGGTTAGCCCCCACACGGGTGTGGGCAGGTCGGTACCACCGAGTTCACCGCTTGTGGCGGGCTCTAGCGCGACGTAGATGGCAAGGGGCAGGTGCCCACTTGCGAAGGACATAAGGTGGGAGGTGTGGAGTGAATTTGGGAGCAAGGGCTTGCCCTGTGCCGCCCTAATTTTAGTGCAAAATGGTGTTATATAAGGTTGTCGAAAGTGGCCCCGTAGGGGGGGGCTGGGGCTGATTGGTTGAGGTGACTAATCTGGCCGCATAGGCCGAATCACTTCGATTCAAGCGGCGTGTAAAGCATCCCAAGATGCTAGAGGGTTGCCGAAATAAAGTATTTGGGGTGGTTGTTGGGGAGAGGGGGGGCAAGGTGAGAGCTTAAATTCGAGGGCACATCTGAGGGCCTCGGTGTCACGCGTGAATGGTACCAAGGCTGCCAAAAACCCGAACGTCATAGAGATATCAGCTCCGGATTGAAAGTGGGAATCCTAGCGGCATGTGCATCACAAATGATGTAAAACATGTCCCAAAGGTTCACTCGACCCCTGGGGGGGCTTGGAACCCCGTGGATCCGCCATATTTGGGGGAGGGGCTGGGGAACGATATCTCTATGACGGTTAGCCCCCACACGGGTGTGGGCAGGTCGGTACCACCGAGTTCACTGCTTGTGGCGGGCTCTAGCGCGACGTAGATGGCAAGGGGCAGGTGCCCACTTGCGAAGGACATAAGGTGCGAGGTGTGGACTGTGGAGTGAAACAATGAATTTAAGAGCAAGGGCTTGCCCTGTGCCGCCCTAGTTTTAGTGCAAATGTCGCGATTATGAACGAGGGGCGGCAATGTAAGGGCTGGCGGGGCGTTGGGGTATTGCTGGGTGCTGAAATGTCGGTTTCTCTCTGCTGTGGTTGAGAGTGGGGTGTTGTGAGGGATTTTGGGTTTGAGATGTGGGTGTGGCATTGGAGGGCAAGTTTTTTAAATATATTCTAACGAAGAGGTTCGGCACCCTGTTAGGTGATACCGTTCCAGCAGGACAAAACAACACTTTGCAATTGGGCATTCACTGCGGTTCTCGTGTCGTGCGCCCAGGTCGCAGCACGAGCGGCTCCTGCGGTGAATGCCCCCAACCTGCCACAAGGCCTAGTTGGTGCCCTTCGAGCAGCCAAGCACGAGTTCACGTCAAAAATTATGAAAGAAACTGCGGGCAAAGGCGTGTTTCGAGCACACGCATGGCAAAAAGGCATGGGTCAGGTGTCCAGACCCGAGCTGGCGCGTCGCCAACCATGAATTCCCACAACCTGTCATACAGGCCCGTCGGGGAATTCACCGCTGCCAACGCCCACATGGGTTGAATTCACACATACAAACACAATGAAAACTGAAGGAAAAACATTCGGCTGCAATGCTGTCAAAAGGTTGCAGTCAGGTGTTTGGACTCGAGCTGGCGCGCCGTAAGCCGTGAATTCCCACAACCTGTCACCCAGGTCCGTTCGGGGAATTCAACGTTGCCACAGCCTGCGCAGGTCGAATTCACAAAGGTAAACATCATACAAACTGCGGGAAAAACATGGGTTCGGCTACAACCTCGTCAAACGGCAAAAGTCAGGAGTCACGGCTCGAGTTAGCGCGGCTACGGTTGTGCATTCCCAAACGCCGGTCACATACGCCGGTTTGAGCATATTCGGCAAGCAAGCCCTGCGAGGTTCGAATTCGCAAAGCAAATGGTGCAAAATATGGTACAAAAGGGCCGGGCGCATCGTGCACACACGTGAATACCGCTGAGAGTGACTGTGACGGCTCGCCGTCGCGGGTGTGAATTTATGACAACCGCAGCTTCGGGCTATCTCGCCGCTAGGCACTCAACGGGGAAAATGCCCCTCTGTGGGAATTCACGAGCGTGTCCTGAATTCGCGAACGTTTTCGGACAGCTGCGGATCTCCACCGCTGCGGAACAGCGATACGCGTGTCTATTGCTGTGCTACGTACAACATGTCAGGCGGCAACGCGCTTCTGCCACGCCGGCTCGTAGATTCGCAAAACGGGCGCGGGTCTAACTTGCACTCGCAGACTGTAGATTCAGGCTCAGATGGAAGCATGAAAAGCAGAAAGGCAAACGAGCAACGCAGGGGGCAATTCACAGATAAAACAAGCACAACGGCGCGACTTCGCACATACATCAGAGTGGCGTGCCGGCACTCTGGGGATCCGAACCAGACTCTTACAAACTGCTAGTGACAAAGCTCTCATGTGGATTCGAAGTATATGTATGCAAATATCACATTTAATACTAGGCCACAAGAGGCAAATATCACTATACCGCAGAATGGTTTTGAAAGGTTCGGATCTAACTTTTCGAAAGCAGAGCTAGCTAAATACTCAAGCGAGCATAGTGAAAGTCCGTGAATGCCATTGTCGTTTCGGATGCCCTGTGACCATTGGTTCCCAGTGACAACGGCGTTTGGTGTCAACGCGCGCTTGCGTTTGCCCTGTCATGCATCGCCGAGACGTCATGTGTGGTCGTGTCGTGATGTCACTTCGCGTGATGTCGTGCTTGACGCTCTGCGGTGCTCTCGGATCGGCACGGGCTGGTCGCGGCGACGTCGATGTAGCGCCTGGCGAGGCGTCGTGCATGATTCAAACTGGGAGGGAGATCTGAGCTGGAGGGTGAACGTGATATGCTCCGGGCGCTCGGACAATGAACTGGGGTAGGATCGTGACTGAAGGGGGGAATGACAATTACTGAAAAAGGGGGTCATGGTTGGGGCGTTTGCTGTCGGCTGAGACGGGCGCGATGGGGGCAAATGCGGTGGGGTCTGACATGGGCTGCGGTAGCGTGACTAAATATGGGGGGTGTGACAGGCCTTTCAGGGGTGCCCGAGGGACCCCTTCTAAGCGTGTTCATAGTTGTGACAGCTGTCGCGATTATGAACGAGGGGCGGCAATGTAAGGGCTGGCGGGGCGTGGGGGTATTGCTGGGTGCTGAAATGGCGGTGTATCTCTGCTGTGGTTGAGAGTGGGGTGTTGTGAGGGATTTTGGGTTTGAGATGTGGGTGTGGCATTGGAGGGCAAGTTTTTTAAATATATTCCCCCCCCCAGCGGGTGGCGTATGGATAGGGAGACATCAGCTGGCAAGACACGAAGTGGGTGTGGCGTGGTGATATGAACGTGATTGTTGATGCTGACGTGTGATTGCGGCTGCGGGTGCAGGCGCGTTGATCTCGTCGTTGATGTCAGTGGCTGAGCGGCTGCGGCTGCGGGCGCGTTGATCTCGTCGTTGATGTCAGTGGCTGAGCGGCTGCGGCTGCGGGCGCGTT
>LGRX02004302.1:0-39054 GCA_001247695.2 Cymbomonas tetramitiformis
CCCGACGCATGACGACTTTCGAACTTTCGAGACTTTCGAACCCAAAAGTTCGAGAATGGTGAGAGACCTGCCCTATGACACCCCCACCGTATGACGACTTTCGAACTTTCGAGACTTTCGAAGACCTGCCCTATGACACACCCGACGCATGACGACTTTCGAACTTTCGAAACTTTCGAACACGAAAGTTCGAGAATGATGAGAGACCTGCCCTATGACACACCCGACGCATGACGACTTTCGAACTTTCGAGACTTTCGAACCCAAAAGTTCGAGAATGGTGAGAGACCCCAACATATGTGTGATGTGGACATAATGTGGACATGATGTGGACGTGAGGACGTGATGTGGACATGAGGTGGACATGATGTGGACATGATGTGGAATGATTTCAGTAACAAATGCATATTGTTCACTTTTTATTTATTTTTTAATGGAAAGACTCTCGAACGGTTCCAAAAAAGATTCAATATTAGGAAAGTTGTACAATGGCGCACAGTTGTGTTAAAAAGGCGACATTTTCAAAAAATTCCGCCTGCGGCGCCAGCACCCATATTTCTTATTTTCGACTATTTCATAGCTCAAAAAAACCAGTCAGCGATTCTCACCAACTTGCGTACCCCCCCCTCCCCCCCTGAAAAGCTGGCTGGTTTGTTATCGGCGGATTTTCTTAAAGGTGAGTGATTCTGTATCGCGGTTCTGCTCGGTGCCGGGGGGATCGATCCAGACAATCGGTTCCGAGGAGGGGCCTCATCAAACAAAGAAATGCGTCGCGGCGTCATCAGCAGCACGCGGCCAAGCCCAGAATCAAATCAACATGTCTCCCGAATAGAAACCAACCGCGCACCCAAATGTGCACACCACCTGCTCAGCCGGCGGTGTTTAGCCAAGCATGGCCAAACTCAGTAGTGGAATAAACGTGGATGGGTCCACGACCTAGCGATATACTACCGGTATATCTCGGAAGTGAATATACATAATAACTGCGTACACCGGCTTTCGGAAACGATTACTTGATAAGATGTGTAAAAGTTAAGAATACAGTCTAGAACCTAAAACCTCGCTCGGTCGGTCGGTCAGACTGCACTGTACAGTACGGCTACGGCTACTGTCAGTCCTACTGTACGGCTACCACTGTACGGCTACTGTCACTACCTCTGGACGGATTTGAGTCAGGGGGTTAGGAGCCTGCCTGTAAGGGCTGCCTGGCTACCTAAATACCCGGATCTCGGCACTCGTCGTAAAGGGAAAGAGCCATACCGCGGAGAACCGTAGCGGGGAGCACGGCGTAAATGAGCTCGTTAACGGTGTAGTGATAGGCGTCGTACTCAAAGTCCAGATCCAGAAGCTTGTGGACCTCGTCGCGGGAGACCGGGCCAAGCGCGGGCGACATGTCGGCCAGAAGGACGGCGAAGTCAGCTTCGGCGTCAGGCCCATCCAGAGAGAGACCCGCGTTGGCCTTGAAGCCACGAGACCACAGAAACTTGGCCAACTCCTCGCCGTAGGCGAAGGCGTAATCGAGCTTCTCGCGCTCCGAGCGCTTGGAAGCTCAGACAGGCGTAGACGTCCACACAGTTTCGTCGTTGTGGAACTCGATGGAAGTAGGCGAACGCGAAACCCGCGTGGGGCGGGCAATGAGCGTTGCCATGGGCACCACCGGGTCGCTATATGCGTCCCCGGAGGGGTTGGAGGCGGGACTATAGTGTCAGGGGAGGTCCCGCCGTGGGTTCTTGCAGACCGCAAGCGGCTGGTAAGGGTAATACGGTCAGCGGACATGATCGGATTCACGTATAGTGCGGAAACGATGGTGAAGTGGCCGGACGCGGTAGTATACGTACGGGTCGAGGACAGGGTACTCGAAGAATTTCCCGGTGGCATAAGGGCACGCGGGGCGAAAAAGAAACAGGCGTAGAGGACACGAGGGTGCTCTGCCAAATCACGAAGCCAAGGGACGCGTGAACCGCACACGGTGCGGAATCAAAGAAAACGAGCGTGTGGGCGAGCACTTGCCAGTGGTAATGGCCCGATAACCTCACAAGAACAGTAATATACAAGCAAAGGGTGGTTGTATAGTATCTTCACAGAAACTCAAGAAGCAGGCAGGTGCAAACCAAGGGGCGGTATCGGGATTTCTTTTTGCTATCGATAACTTTGAATAACTGCTAAAAAACTATCGATTGATATGATATCACGAAAACTGGTCATTTTTGATATCGATTGATACGAATAACTCTGTAAAAACAATGAACATGTTATCGATTGATGATTAGAAAATTTGCCTATCGATCATCGATAATGATACCGATATTATTAGCCCCAAAAGATATTGATATATCGATATTCCACATATGAATACTCAGCCAGGGACAACTGGGCGTATTTCAAGCGATTCATGGGTTACAAATGAGGCACAACAGGGGTTGCAAATGAGTCACGGGCAAGGCTACTAATAATCGGTTATGAACTTTGTAAAGCATTTGTCCGATTAATCGATTATTTGAATCGAATCGGTTACGGAATTCACGTATTTTGGGCACAATCGAATCGATTAATAATCACTTTCGAAATCGAACGAATCGCTAGTGTTAAGAGGCACAAATGGGTTACATCGAATCGGTTGCGGAATTCAAGTAATCGATTCCATGATAACCGGTTTGAAATTTGAAAGTGATTAGTAACCTTGGTCACAGGCTCACAGTAGCAGAAGTTGCAAATGAGTCACAGCAGGGGTTGCAAATGCGTCACAGTAGGTTTGCAAATGAGTCCAGTATTTTCCCACATATTACATTTACTTGGTGTTTATAGAGGCCATCGTTGCGTGTTCTACGCAGTGTGCCCTCAGCGTCACTCTCTTTCTTAAATCTGAGTGCATCTGATTGGTATACGCGTATATGATTGGTCGTTTCCAACTAAGGAAGTGAGGATTCCGAGATCGATTCGACCAAGTCACGGGATCCATGTCCCGTGGTCGTTCATTGCCCTGGTCAAATGATCGACATCTGCTAGATATCGGGGTTCAGCTACGGCGCATATCGATATATGACGCGAAAAATCCGATATTGCTGGATGTGACACACCGACAGTTTAATCTGTCACTTGTCACCTCCTAAAGTAGGCTGGGTGACCGTCACCAGTAGTCGGGAAACTCCCGTTAGTATTTATGGGTATCTCTCTTTTATCAATGTGACTTTTACCGTTTTGATTCCGGAACCCTTAACTCAGGGTTTATTTCCGGTTATTATAGTTATTCACTCCGAACTATATATCTGAAAAGGTTTGGCCCCACTTACGCTTTGTTTAGCCACTGCGACACCGCCGGGATGATTGGCTAAAGCCGGACGCTTGGGATGGAGTAAGGCGCTCCGCGCGTGAGAGTGCCGGCAGTCGCGGATATGGCCTAAGTTTTGTGGGTTGATTTACGGCGAGCTGTAGGCCTTTGAGGACGGTTTTCTACGGGGCTTAACGTTGGATTGGTTTACGTATTCTGGTTGGTCACCACACCGTTTCGTATCGGCCGCCATCTACCACACGACTTCTCGGAATTCCTGCTCTCTCACGGCAGCCGTATCGACGACCCGCCACATTTCTTGGCCGCCCAAGACTTCCGCATTTTTTTTCGCGTCTTCCTGCCTCACTCCACCCCGGTAGTCTTCTTCATCATGGTCGCTTCTACGAGATCCACAGCTAGCATGGCGAATCGCCGCCGCACATTGAGCACGATTTTTGATTCCGTTGCTGCCAGGCATGCCAACACACCCGCGACTCCGCCAGCGGCACAGCCGCCCGCCGCGCTAATTCGGCAGGAGCTACATTTTTGGCATCGGTACGCACGTTACAGCGGGGGCACTTCGACATGAAGGTAGCCAAGCACGTCCAACGCAAGTTGTTCGACGGCAAGGAGGGGAGATTTTCCGGTGCGGCGTCCCACGCGGCGGCCATCTTCACGAGAATGGTCTCTGCGCTGCGGACAGCATTCGTCACTGAGGACATCGGTTTCGCTCCGCTCTTCACGCTGGACGACGCTACTTTGGCCGTCCGCGTGGAGGCCAACGATTTGTTGTTCTCCACACTCGAGCTGCTGGTGGACCCCTCCTCGCCCGCAGCGGACTGGATGGACTCGTCCCACGCCAGCTTCCCGACAGACGGTAAGCGTGTTCTGCTTGAGTTCGCCCGTCGGATGATCCCGATTGGTGACCCCTTCCAGGGGCAAGCGGACATGTTCGCCGTCCGCATCCCTGCGGGCATGGACCCTCATGGACCGATCGAGGACTTCAACGCCGCGCTCAAGGCTGCGAGATCAAGGGCGACGCTCATGGACGAGGACGTGAAGTCCCTTTTCATCAAAGCCCTCGACACCGCCTTCTACCAGCCGATGGTGTCCCGCTTACTTCTTCACGACCAACGGGCCGCCCACGACCTCCTCACTATTCAGCAATGGGTACGTGAGTGCTACGGCGAGCACGTGCGGGCGGGCACCGCCGCCGCATCCGCACACCGGTACTCCCACGGCACGCACTTCATGGAGAAGGACGTCGGTGATTCGGGCGCGACGAGTGAGATCGCGGACTTACGGACGATGGTGCTCGACTTAAGGCGGCAATTGGCCGACTTCCTCGTCACCGCCGAGCCCGAGCCGTCCCCACGGGGATTTACCCCTCGCGCGGACAAGCCGGACCGCCGCGTCAAGACCCGCTTCGCGGCCTCGCCCCTCCCCAAAGGGGGGAATTGGTCTCAATCCGTCTCCAAGAAGGTGGCCTTCCATCGCGACACCGGTGCGACCATCCCGTACTGCCAAAATCAGGTGTGCGCTAAGGGGAAGGCGCGGCATTGGCATCGGGACTGCCCGAACGGGGGCAGGACCGGACTCTCGGCCTACGCCTTCGCTGAGGAGGCCGAGAACTCCGTGCTGGCCGCGAAGTTCCAACACGCCATCGACCACGACGACCCCGTGGAGTTCGACGCCCTTTGCATGCTTGCGGGCGGGAAGCCGGAGGTCTTCACCGATCTTTCCGCGTGCTCGTTCTGCGAGGAGGGCGGTGAGGTCCTCGTGCCCGCCGTCACCGAGTTCTCTGAGATGGCACGCACGGCTGGGGCTTCAACATTCAGCATCAACACCTTCACTGCCGACTTGGCGGTGGTGTCGGAGCCGACCGCACACTCCCCACCCGCGTCGGTTGAATCCGAGGAGGAATGGACCGGTCCGCCGAACCCCTTCTGCCCTCCCGTCACCCGCACGTTTGCCGATTTCATTGAGAGCACGGGGATTGCATTGGGGGCGCCCGACGAGCCGGCCGCGAGCATGAACTTGCTCTCCGCGGTTGAGGCACCGGAGCGCGTGATGGGCTACAAGCCCGCGACCTACGCCACGAGCGACGATGACGACGAGGATGCCTCGGTGGCACCGCCGCGGCCACGGTACGGCTGTGGGAACAGCATTCCGGGCTTCGGGCGGTCTCTTCTCACTTCGTCCTTGGTGTGTGCGCTGTTTGTGATTTGTGCCGCCGCCGCACCGCACACCGGTGCCGATGTCGGTGGTGCCGATGCGCGCACATGCACGGCTCCACCGGTCGGTGGTGCTGCGTGGACTGCCTCGGCAGTCCCAACTACGGGGACTTCACCAACTGCAATGAGGCTAGGGGTTTTTTTGGGAAGAATTTTAGAGCCATTTGGGAAGAATTTGACATTCTTTGGTTCTTTTTGGGAAGAATGATGAGAACTGACTCATGCGTGCGTGCTTATACGTGACACTGACGCGCATGAGTCGCCGCACGGTGGGATTTATACTGGCCATACCAGCCTGAAAAGGTCCAACGCAACGCAACGGCAAACTCTCGCTATAGCCGATGTGGCGCAATAGCAATCACATCTTGGATACATTACGTGATACATTAGTCACGAGAGAAACGTTGGAAATGTAAATTCATTAATCTTCACCGTGATCGTGAACTGAAAATGTAGCAATATCTGCATTCAATCGTGCGTACCCGCGAAAAAGTCGCAGTGGGGTACGCCACAATGGGGTGTATGGCATATGACTGCATTTTTGTACGGTATGTCATTTTGAGACGCAAAAGATTTGGTTGGTTTTTGACAGATTCACCTCGCGGCATGCGTATGATGCTCGCAGTGTCACTGTCCCATTTTACAGCAGATGTCGCTTTGAGCATTTTGCGATGTACAGATGCTATTTGTTAACTATGCAATTTCAACTTAACGCGGAACGCGCTCTCCCTCGCAGTGAGACCCTGTACAGCCAGGCGAAGATTTCTAAGATTATGTGTTCATCTAAGTAACTTATTCCTATCTAATATTATCACAGATTTCTACTGAGTCCGTGGGTATCCGCATCGCGGAGAATGATAACCGCTTTCGTTACTTTTGGAAGTCCCGAAAAACCTAAAATCCCGCTCACTATACCCACATGCACGCGCCGGCCCTTAGCGAGATTTGTGGTTGGCCGTTCAGACTGTGCGAAATGATGTTGAAAGATAACACATATGACATAATATTTTGGTAAACGGTTCCCTCATCCGCTGTGCATGCTTGCTTGCAAGCGAGCGCGCGGATGAGGGACGAAACCCTAGCGGAAACGTGGACGCGGTGGACATCCGCGTTTTTGCTAGGGTTGACAGCGCGCTGTCAGATGCTAAAAAAGTGTGTGCTATGCGTATATGATATGCGCGGTACGCTTGTGCTATGCATGATGCTTTCATGCGGTGCGTATGTCGAGCCTTTCACTCGATGCGTGCCCAATGACCCCCTCCCTTGCGCGGCGTCCCAGATCCCATAATGTGCACGGATCTCGCGCGCGCAAAAAATATGTTGTTCCTAACACGCCCAACAATAAGTATGCTAAGTTTCGATGCTTGAGGTCTCTCTCTCAGACCTCTACCTCACGCTGCTGGAAAGTGACTTACGGGGTCACGTAAGTCACTGTCCAGCAGCGTGAGGGAGACGTCTGAGAGAAAACACCTGAGCGGACAGAGGTTTGTTCGACGTGCGTGAGCACGTGACGGAGCGGAGGCTAGACACGTGGCACACGTCATCATACCACGGATATACGAATGGAAAATATAAAAATTAAATTTCACCAACCAATATTTTGGTGAATATAAACCTTTGGTATATACACTACATCACGGCCAGATTATTGGCTGGGAAAAAATGATTCCCGCAAGACTTTTGGTTATTGGTCATCCAGACCACAGGCTAACATGACCTGGAAGCTATCTTCCTGGAATCGTAAAATGTTTATAAATATATATGGTATTTTGTCTATTGTACGATTTATACTCATGGCAAAATGTTATGTTATGAGGACTGAGAGTGTCACTCGACTGTCACAAGAGAGGGAAATCAGATTTCAACTTGAATTGTCCAGTGTGCCACACACTCATACGCGTGAATATATGTCGCGTGCGTCACGCATGAGTCATTGTCAAAAATCTTCCCAAAAATGACCCATGTCACAATTCTTCCCAAATGGCTCTAAAATTCTTCCCCAAAAAGACTTTTTCCCTGCAATGATTCGTAACGATCTTGGCGACGCAGTGGGTGGTGCGAGCACGGCTGCTATTCCGCTGCATCGACAGACGCGGTATCGGGAGCTGCGGCAGGGATTCCACACTCTCCGCAATGTCCCGCGGCCGCCATGGCTATATGACCCCGACCCTGATTATGTTCCGCCGTCACCACCTTACCCGCCACCGCCGTACTCGTCCGATGCCGAGGAGCCGGACTCTGGGGACCATGCGGCTGTGATCGAGGGTTCCACAATTTCTTCTACGAATGATTTACCACCGGCCCCGGGGGCCGGCAACCACTTCACCCTTACGCTGCTCCGGGCGGGACCGCCAATCCCGCAGACCTCTAGTGGCTGAGATTGGTCACACCGTGCCTGCCTAGAGATTAGCTACTGCTTAGCCTCCTAGATGTGCAGAGGAGCTCTCCAAAATTTGAGCTGTGTTTAGGGTTTTAGCAACTTAACAGCAGTATCTGTCAACCTTGCTGTGGCCTGGGACCGCCCTGACCAAGAGTACAGGCCCCCAGGTGTGCTACAGTTTCCTCCTGAAGTTAAGTAGGGAGTTTGTTTGCTTCGTTTCACTACTAGCTCCGGTCACCACCCTAGGTGGTGTGCTGGATGTGACACACCAACAGTTTAATCTTTCACTTGTCACCTCCTAAAGTAGGCTGGGTGACCGTCACCAGTAGTCGGGAAACTCCCGTTAGTATTTATGTGTATCTCTCTTTTATCAATGTGACTTTTACCGTTCTGATTCCGGAACCCTTAACTCAGGGTTTATTTCCAGTTATTATAGTTATTCACTCCGAACTATATATCTGACAGATATCGATAAATCGATATCGAAAATCCCAAAACAATATCGATTGATATCAATAAGTACCCAAAGTGTTATCGATTGATATCAATAACTCTGAAAATGTTGTCGATTGATATGACATTTTTCGATAACGCTCAAAATGTTATCGATTGATATGATATTTCTGATATATCGTAATATCGCAATATCAAGATATCGATACCGTCCCTAGGTGCAAACCCTGCGTGTCGCAATCTAAGATGAGATAATAAAATAACTTGAGGGTTTTATTATCGGCCGAAGCAGGTGTGCTGACATGGCACCTCGGATCGAAGGGTGACACAGAGACTGGGGCTCCTGTCCCCAAGGGCGCGGGGGGGTCACCGTCCTCATGAACCTCATATAACATATCATTTGGCTTTCTAACCTTGTAACCTAACTAAAGTGAGTGGTGCCTCGCAGTAAAATAAGTGCTTGTTTGTGAAATCGGTTGATAATTGCGTTTAGTATCACCGGAAGAGGCAGCAAAATATATGAATGATCCGTATTCAGATGGTGCAGATGGTGAAACGAAAGCTGAACCAGCTCCAGTCGATGAAGAAAAATAGGATTACGTTGTTACTTACTTTCTTCGTCGTCTCGCCCAAAGGGAAGACGGTTTTGTTATTGGCCAAAAATGGAGACACAGTTCTTGACTGCAAGGAAATAAAGTTAAAGCAAAAGGAGGGTATACCAACCGGATGTACCAAGAGGTTTATCCTAAAGCGCTACGGACCCTTAAAGATGGGAGCCGCCATTTACGTCATCTACAGTAGCTTGGTTTCTATGATTGTTCTTACCATCTGAAAGTTCCAGGACTAAATGTACAGTAGTTTCGCTACCAAATCCACATCTATCTTTCCGATCTCCACCCGAAGTATTAAGAAATATATTATCTTCTAATGATATTCCACCAACTTTCCATTCCCTGTGGAGGGAACCGGATGTACCATACCCTCAACAATGGAAAGTTGGTGGAATATCATTAGAAGATAATATATTTCTTAATACTTCGGGTGGAGATCGGAAAGATAGATGTGGATTTGGTAGCGAAACTACTGTACATTTAGTCCTGGAACTTTCAGATGGTAAGAACAATCATAGAAATCAAGCTACTGTAGATGACGTAAATGGCGGCTCCCATCTTTAAGGGTCCGTAGCGCTTTAGGATAAACCTCTTGGAAGTTGCAACTTATCGGATGATAATGGTTATGAAACGATCTGAAAGTCCGGACTCTTGACTCTAGACTTTGGACGTGAACCGTGCACATGCGGGAATAATCTTACTACAGTGCAGTCGTGAGAGGAGAGTCTGAGACACAGTCGGATATCCGTTTGTACCGAGCACTTTGTATTCGCACTCGCACTGCTGGCCTGGCGGCTTGAAAATAGGTTTACCACATCAGGATATCGCACAGCAAAATCTTTCCCTGGCAACCCCCGCTTGATATCTGCACGACTGCACCTCTTGGGAAATGTAGTTACTGGCGCCTGCGTAGGTATATGAAAACCGGCGTTCGAATTGGTAGGCATGAAGGTTGCATCGACGCGTGTTGAAGAACCCAACATGGATGAGATCGCATACAGATTCATGGCATCACAGGCTTTGTTCACTGCGCTCGAGCTCCGCGTCTTTGACCATATCCAGGTAAGCTCATCACATCTTTGAATTTCGTTTCTCGTAGCGCCCCTCGTATACTTGCACACTGCTGTTTACGCAGGTGTATTAAGGAGTGCTCAAGACACTGCTGCAAGTAAAGATATGAATAGCAGTCCTTGCTTCCGAATGTGTGTGAGTTCCCCTAGGCGTTGAGGTAAACTGCTAGGGGAGGGGCGGAGCCCCTAGGCAATGAGCCAAACGACTGCTGGGGGTCCTAGGAGTTGGGCCAAACTGCTAGGGGGCGTAATCGCATGGCATATCCCCGGCGCATAACAAAGTTCGTTAGCCCTTGGTATGAATTGTGGTTGGTGTCGACATCGACACAAATTAAGCATATTAATTTGAGTTTGGTAGTATCAACCTCCCCTAGAATTATGAGAATCGCCGTATATTATCAAACCCGATTTTTTTTTTTCAGGGCATTTCTTCGCACGTTTTCAGCCGGGACATCGTATACGAGCTCCGTTACTACGGGCTTCGCACGTTTCTTGGACTTGGAGAGGTGGCCGGAATCTGAGAATCTTCTTCTTCAGCATCACAACTACAGATTAACAAGACATCATAGGCGAACGGGCGATATACAGCTTGAGACAAACACTGCAAAGCGAGCACCGAAACTTTCGACATTCTTGAAACTGGTGTCTTGACATAGTTGACTTAATAAGTTGGTTTGCTATCAACATCTCTAAGTTTATAAGATGCATAGCGATATAGCCTGCAATTACTCGCACAGATTTCATTGATCGAAATCAAGTTCATGCACCATGATCGGCAACAGGTCGCAAAGTTACCCATGCCGGGCTGGAATCTGAAATCCTGATTCCTGAAACAGTCGCCACTCATTAGTAGTGTTGAGTGCACATTCAATTAAGAATAATAATGCCCGACTTGAGATATGTATATTGCCGCCATATCCAATTTGATCATCACAAGCCATCATTACCAACGCACCCACAAAAATATGCAGGACACTATCGGTTCGAAATTCCAGCAAGGAGCAGTAATATAATTGTCCGAGATTTCTTTCTCTATTTCGCTGCTCAGTGCACAAGATACAACAATGGTAAAATCACGGGGCATGAAAGGAGCCTGTCCGGATTCCCGGTGATGTGAAGAGTAATCACAAGCCCCTCCCGGATAACAACTTCTATCCAGTGCCTTAGCAGGCAAGCAACTAAGCAATAGCTAGGAACATGATGTACAATGGGTACAATACAACTAATTCTTCTCCCCTCTTGCTTGTTTTCCACTGACTCGCCATTGCTGCACAAAACAGAATATACCAACTTAGAATGCCGTCCTTGCTTCGAAGCGACCTTAGTTTTGAACAGCCCCACGCCACTTGTCAAAAGCGAGCACACAAGCGACTCTGAAGAGACTTTCACAAGCCAGCACACAAGCGACTCTGAAGAGACTTTCACAAGCCAGCACACAAGCGACTCTGAAGAGACTTTCCGAACTTGCATACCTTGACAATGGCGCCCAAGTCTGCCATAAAGTCGCCGATGACTGCCAGCTGCTCCAAAGGTTTTGACGTTGGCTTGTGGTTCACCTGTCAACCACAGCCACATCCTATCATCACCCAAAGTCCACGGCACACACGTACAGGAAGACTGCTATATTCAGTCAGCCCTGCTGAAGACCCACCTTTGATCGAGAGTTGCACCGGTGGAACAAGTTGTCCGTCGCCATGCAGACCTGTCCGTTTTCCAGCGTTTTCTGACTTGTAACTTGGAGCATGTAGTCCATATTTGCTTGCATCACAATGGCATCACGTTCCCTAGACTCCAGTTCTTTTTTCAATCTTGAGATGCTGTTATTGAGGTTCAAAATTTCGTCGGTCTTCATTTTCGTGTAGGCTTGTAGCTCAGCCCTGCGGAACCCACCATTTACACCCATTATTGCACTCCTGTTCTGAGTACAGCCGTGTGCTCAACTTACGTTCCAGGTGACACCACTCTCGAGGCTATGGTGGCCGGCCAAGTATGCAACGTTCATCTCACCAACGAGAAAATACCACAGCTGATACCCTAAGCATTTGCACTGGACATGGTGGTACAGGTGAGAAGCTGAGCTTGCAACCTACCGCGTTTGCTCGTTCTTGTCGCTAGTGGCCGTGGCAGAGTGACGCAGGTCATTGTTGGTTGCCTGAGGAAACAGCCTCGACCTTTAGTTGTGAAGTTGAAAAAAACTTAAATAGCCCCAAAGGCCTACGTCACCCAACTGCTCCCTGATTCAGCCGGGTAGATGTCTGCCTTGAGCCTATTTCCAGGGACCCTGTCTTTACTGAATAACCCTGGACACTTCTGAAACCTCTGTTCCACCGACAGGGTTCATTCACCAACCACGGTGTGCAGGTGGAGCCCCCCCAGTCACGTGAGGACTCCTTCAGGTAAGAGATGTGAGGGCTTCTGAATAGTAAAAATGACGGCTTGCAACAAATCCCATCACCTTCCCCAGTCTCTTTCAGGAGGCATCACTTTTTATTCTGCGCAGCTGCCTTTGTTCCTACTCCAGGTCAGGCAACAGCTATTGTCGGACAGACAGCGCGAGCTTCCCACCTCTAACGTAGCATAGCGCATCAGCAGGTCGTTGATTTCGTGGTACTCGTCAGCGACGTCGAGAACCGTCTCAAGATACTTTTGGTAGCTCATATTTTTCTCCACGACGTCAGAAGTTGTTTTCTGGAAAACCCCAAAAGTATCCCTTATTACTTACTGGGAGTTTCCGGAACCTGGGACCCCGTGCTTCTGAAAGCATGTTCGCTGCTGCTCGTGATGGCCGCGAGAGGTGAAAGCCCCTTTCGGAATGCTAACGAGTGCCTGGCCGTGTTTGCAAATAATAGGAGAGCTTTATCAAGCCAAACCTACAGGCATGGCCTCAGGCGCAAGGCCGTATTCGCAAGTGAATAAGTTGTCCAGAACCTATTAGCAAATAGCAGGTTGAGCGACGGATCATATTCGAAAGGCATCGCCTGAGGTACTTCCTTGCGTGACGTCAGTGACTCAGTTCGTGCAAGGCGTGCTGGTGAATTCGGGTATTTGCACTCCAGAAAGTGCTGTCTCGACGATGTCCTGAGAGCGGTATCTGGAACGCACCTTCTCGGCTTTGAGGTCGTCCAAGGTCGAGTTGAGCTGCTCAATTTCCGCCTCCTTTTGTAGCCTTAGTTTGATTTCATCTGAAGCCTTTTTCTCCGCTCGGGTGCGTTTGGAATCATTTTCTTGCAAAAACTTACTGAAACGGATGAGTGACTCCTGAAGCTCCAAATCTTTCTTCTTCAGACCTTCCTCCCGGCGCTTGAAGATCTCTTCCTTTCTGCAAGAGGGCAACTGGGTGACGTAAATACGCGACGTTGGCTTGCTGGTCGGACTTGAGATAAGAGAGACGAATAGCAGGAAGTGCAAGCACACAATAGCGAAGGGTAGGAAGCACATAAACACACTTACACAGATCCCTCGAGACACTTTTGCAACCAACATCAGAGGAAGACGCGCTGTCCTTCACGTGCGTTTCTCTGCGGAGAAGAAAATGAGTTTTCCACAAGCAAGGAGGCCACAGGACGCTAGCGACCTTCTCTCTGACTGTGCAACAAACGGCGGGCAGTCAGCACCTGTTAAACTCCTGCTTCTGAGCCTCCAGAGCCTCCTGAACTTCGAACATTTGTCGACGCTTCTCCAGCAAGCGTGTTGCCGGTGACACGTGCTCCAGAACGAGCGTGTGAGGCATGGTTCTGCACAGCACAGCACCAACAATATCGGTAAGCCCTTTGGAATGGTGAGACGGAACACTAAAAAGTGCTTCTTAGGAATTGAATATACAATAATTGGAAGATTTTCCCGTCATAATTCCACGACATTGCCACGGCCGAGCCCGGAGGACAAGGCGCACAACAGGGAGACGCGCTGGGTGTGGTTCTGGTATGGAGCTTCTTGCGACGACATACCAATCGACATCAGAGTTTCACGTTTCACTTATCAAAACTGTATCATGTGCTCAAGTGTGCGACGCTTGTGACAGCAGCGAAGACCTCGTCTGAACATCTGACTGATGAGCTCAGCTTGCGATGGGAGTGTGTGTTAGAAGCTGAGGCTCTTCAAATGTTACTACTCTTGGGAATCACGAAACTGGATAGCCTCTCGAGTGAATATCGTAATAACCACTTGAAGGGATTTCAGGAATTCGAGACAAACATATCGACCTCGTCGGACCTAGTCGATAGAGCACTGGCTGTGAAAATTGTACCGCAAACTGCGCTTAACTGCCCCCTAGCGGATGTTATGTTCAAGATTCCGGCGATTGCTCAGCCCGACGAGAACTGATACGAGCTGCTGCCTCAAAAGTATAATCGCTCACACCAGGTTCGACCATGAGAAACTTTCGCGAACGTGTCACTTACTTTCTCTTGCCGATGCTGTGTAAAAAGGAATTTTCTTCATTTCCGGCCGCCATGATTGCTGCCGAAGGGGCGATAAAAGTTTAAAAAACTGCGCTTACAAAGTCGTGAACTCGGAGAATTCACAGGGAACAAAGCTTCTCTCTTCGAGAAAGGTCGCAACCCGGAGAGCTCAAAGGTGTGTTTGAACGTTGCTTCACTGACTTATCGGGGCGATGTGGAGTAAAAGAGGTTTTATGTCAAGCGGACTGCTTGTTTTGTATCATATGGCTTCCTAAGCTGCAAATATTTTCAACTCAGTCCCACGCTGCTTGAGATCCCTTGATTGCTTGTTGCCGCGTTCCAAAAATGAATAACAATCGAATGACAACAGCAACCAGACGAGACCGAGACCCTCTCCTCCTCTCGTCTGCTCTCTTTCGTCTTTGGTGTCACAAGTAGAAGTACGAAGTAGAAGATATGGGTGGGTTTTGGGGGGTATTATGGGGGTACCCCACAATTCTCGAAAGTTTCTTACTTGGAGTGGGGTAGACCCCCCTTTCCGGACCCCGACCCCCCAAACGTGCGGTTTCTCTTGGTAAAATCACCCCCACCCCCAGTTGCCGGGCAAATGCCTTAGTAAAGCACCCCCACCCCCATTTCCGACCCGAAGTCTTAATTAAAGACCCCCAAAATTTCGCATCATAAACGGGGGAGACGAATGTTCTTGGCTTATCCGGCTTTTTTGGCGGCGACAACCGACAAGTCTACGAGGTTCCAACGTGCAGCACAAGTTCCATGATAGAATAATCTAGAATGTACCCCTAACTAAGACAACGATCCCCTACATACTCCTATCCCAGGCCTACATATCCCATCATATCCCTACATCGTTGTACACCCGATACGACGAGCCCTATTCCTAAGTCGTTCTACGATCGTGCACATCTATGATGTCTATACTCGCACATGTAACACGGATCCACGTGTTCGAAGATGTTGGACGATGTTGCAAGATGTTGGCGACAACGACGACATTCCGACATACGACCTCGCGTCGGTCCGATAGGCATAGCGACGCGACGCGACGGTTCTCATATGGGATATATGTATTGACGAATATTCTCATATTTTGCTGAATATATCAGCTGGACTGTATATTCGGTGAGTCAGATAATCAGAATAGATTCGATGACAAAGAGTGAGAACTTCCCGTTATATGTTCGGGGTCTAGGGTTCCGGGACCGGTGACAGTCATGACACCCTAACTATAGGAATGACAGTCGGTGCCAAGGCTCGCTATGCGAGCGATATGTATGGCACGGCTATTATTGAACGACAATAGCACGCGCAAGAGTTTGGTGGGTATGAGTGCAGCAGACTGGTAGACCAGAGTTGCTTGCTTGAGTACAATTACTCCTCATATACGCCAGTGCACCCACGCTTCTCAAGCGTTACCACTATCGGGTTGTGAACCCGAGGGCATTGGGTGAACTTCCCGCATCGGCTGGTCGAATAGCCCTTTCGCATACTGTTCAGTGTATGCTTGAAGCGAAGACGCGTCCTCTCAGAACTTGTTTGTTCTTCAAGACTTGTCTTGCTTCGGCATCTCGTTGCCGTACCCGGCATCTCGATGACAAGTGTCACTCATGGTGAGTGGACTACAGACATTATGACTGTACATGCCATAGTCGACCGTACTGACGATACTCGACGATTGTATGTCATTATAACATATGACATGACAGGACAGGACATGACATGGTATGACATGTATGACATGTATGACATGTATGTCACATATGACATGTATGACATGTATGTCATCGGCCATATCCCTGACAGATCTCCCCTCTTAAAAGAGTTGTGACCTCACAATATAGGGTGCATACCTTTGTATATGTCTTTGATGTCTTTGTTGTTGAGCTGGTACCAGTCTTCTTACACCGATGAGGCGTCCCTCAAGGTGTTTTAGGATATTGGGGGGAACTGAGTCCACTTTAAACCCTCACCTTAGGCATTTAGCCTTACAGTTCTTAGGATGTAGCCCCCATGAATTGCGTATCGTATTTCAGAGTGACGTTTCAAGGTATCCATGAATTGCGTATCGTATTTCAGAGTGACGTTTCAAGGTTTACAGATCTTAGGATGTAGCCCCCATGAATTGCGTATCGTATTTCAAAGTGACGTTTCTAGGTATCTTCCGAGGTTTGCGTTACGGATAGATATTGCGCTGCCGTTCGTATCGTATTTCAGAGTGACGAATTAAAAACGAATATGTTTTTACGGCAATATATAATGCATCCACCTCTTCCTCCCTTCAGAGAGCTTACTCCCCTGAAGTTCATAGAAATACTATGGAGAGCCCGATTTTGGGGCTTGTTTTAATGCAAACGGAGTGGGCCCTGCTTAACGAGATATTGGAGGGTCTCTATGAGTCCACTTTAAATCCTTCACCCGATCTGTCCCAGTGCTCCTTTTATTTTTCGGTCCGGTACGCGCGCTTGGACGAACATTTCATAGAGTGGATTCGACAACGTACTAATGTGAAATTCTTTAGTTATGTGTGTCAAGCATAACTCAGGATCACAACTCCGTCCACCTCAGTATCCGGTAGCTGCGGATTACTGGCCATAAGATCCGAATGACAAACCACGGTCTGGCAAAGGTAGCATAGCAGTTTTTCACAGATATTGATACCCGCATATATGCGTATCTGTGTAAGGGTAGGATTTGTACAAGGCTCACTACACCTCAGCAAGGAAGGATCAATTCCCGCTCCTGTCATATCAATTTGATGCACGGTAAAAATGTTAGGAATGTAACCCTGCAGTTCTCGGGATGCAGCCCTGCAGTTTTTGGGATGCAGCCCTGATTACTATTCGGTCGGCAATTATTGGCCAAAGTCATCGGCTACAGTAATCACCCACCTGTAAGAAAACAGAGAAATCCAGTCGATCACTTTTCTCATCGAGTTGGGTACCCCCGCCCGTCGCGTCATAAGAGAACGCTATGGATAGTGGACCGCGATCTCGTGAGCCAGCCAGCGAATTCCATAAACATCCACGTGGACACCTTCCCTAGCCAGCCCGTTCTCTTAAGGTGTTCATTTTCCGAGAAAATGGACCCTGAGAGCCGTGCGCATCTTAAAGAATTAAAGCAAGATTTTGATGACGATATTATATCTGAAACAGACTATCAGGAACTTCAACCTTTGAGACAAGTTTTGTGCAAAAAAAATCATGAAAACCCAGCAAATATACCATATTTGTCAATTTCCCGGCAAAGTTTTCTTAGTTTAAGAAATGCCTCTCCAGCTAGGCAGCCAGCGGTCATTTTCCTTATTTCAGGCCATCTCATAAGTCGGAAAATCCAGCCAGCTTTTCTCATCGAGTTGGGTACCCCCCCCCGAAACGCTGGCTATTTCCTTAACGTCGAGTTTCCTTAAATGTGAGTGATTACTGTATCAACTTTTGACTCAGAAGCCACAATGTTATAGAAGCTGCGACCTATCGTGACCATATGCGGCAGTTATGCCTTCAGCATACGTAGACAATATGATTATGTGGAACTTATAATCCCACTTAAGTTGCATCATGATAAATTTATCCAGGTGTTAACCCGCGGTGCGGTACCCTTCAGTATTTCACTGTGACCCTTGATCACGGATCATCATCATGCATCATCACGATCGGTTGCGTTTCGGGCATTCGCTGCCGTGTGACGTATAGACCATTCACTATAGACCCCCTATAGCGTTGTCATTATACCCTGATACTCATGTTTGATGTTATGTTACTGTACCCCGAAAAACGAAAAAAACCTTGCACCGCGATTTTGGTTTATGACTTGCTTTTAAAAAATCTTTATAACGGCGTGATGACACAACTTGTTAAGGATAAGTTCAGGTGTGAATGCGATTGCGAGCAGATCGCGAGCGTGTTCGAATAGTGTACTATTTTTAGAATCATCGCGATCGGACCACGCGACGCGACGGATGGTGATCGGATGGAGACAAAAGAAATGCACTTCACCCCTCCCCACCCATGGGGCTGGAGCCCCGTAGGGCCCCGGCCCTGCGGGGGCACCACCGGCCCAGGGGCCGGAGCACCCCTGGGTTTTTTCACTTCATCACCACCACCGCCCACTCCGCATCCATCTCCATCGTGCATCAGCTCCACGACCTGCTGATGTTTTTTCCGACGCTGGCGGCAGACACGTTCATATTAGTGCCTTGTCACCCATGCTTCCATGCTTTGTGGAATGCTTCCTGCCTTTGCAGACTGTCATGTATGAGGGGAACATACTCGAGTAGATCGTTCCGAAGGCGTTGCCTTACTCATCGACGTAAATGTTTTATTATTATTATTAAACAGACGAGAGCGGAGGTCTCGTCTCTCGTCAGAGTTTGCACAGTTTTCTAATCTGCCTTTCAATATGCGAGAAAGACAGATCCGCTGTCCGGCTAAGCTCGCCGAGCATCAAACTGATAATCACATAAACAGTGTCTGGCCGAGGCTTTATGCTCTCGGAAACCCAGACAGTGAAGCAAGATTGTACTACTGTACTGTACTACTGTACTGTACAGTGCTCGGATGTCACGGCCACGATACGGAAGCAGGGTCAGGCTAGGGGCTAGTCAGAGCCCATAATAACTAAGCCTAAACCCGAAGTCCAGCACACCACCCGTGGGTGTGACTACCTAGCAAAGCAGGTACAGGATATACAACCACGAGATAATAAACAAACACCTAACATTCACTTCGGTGGAAACCGATCACTTCTAGCTGGGTGCCGGGGTCTTGACCCGGTCATCCCACTACTGGGCTAAAGCTAATCAAGCTGCCAGGACAATTGAAGTAAACTCAGCCACTTTGAGGGTGGTCAGCATGGCTGAGTTCAGCGGTCGGGATGTAAGCACAGTTGAATCCCGAAGTGAATTGTAAGCTGTCCGTTTCAAATTGAGCACCACCAAACCCAAGTGGGTAAGGTGGATCGACAGCAGAAAGTAAAGCAACCGAAGAGCTGAAACAAGCAAAACCCCACGGCGGTTTGAGCATTGAAGAAGGAGATAAAAGAACTCCATCATCTGGCGGCCAATCACGGATGCCTGTAGCACCAAGTGGTGGAATCGAAGCAAAGAGATCTCCAGTAGACCGACGGGCGGTGGCTCCGGGCTCAACCAGGCCCCTGTCACCACCGCCCACGGCAACCAGAGATGCCGTAGCGCTAGTCAGCAGAGAACAACAAAGCACGGAAGCCATCAACGCACACCGGAGAAAGCTCGGCGGAGTCCGGGGACGGTACATCGGAGCCAGACTGCCACCGGCCGCTGGCGATGCTCCCCCGTCAGAGTCATGCTCAAGAGTGCCGAAGGAGCCAAAAGCCACTCGCTGCCCGCCGTCAGAGTCATTGTCAGAGCCTTGGTCATTGTCAGAGCCTTCAGAGCCAATGTCAGAAGTCTCAATCCTCATGCCAGCAAACAGCGGAGCCGGTGCAGAGTCGCCGAGCTGGAGTGACGGGACAGAGCCAGGCAAGCCGAGAGAGCCAGGGACAACCACTGGCGGGTCACGAGCCGCAGGCACACCACCAGCCACGAGTGCAGAGGGATGCCGAACCGCAGGCGGTGGCGGAATCGAGCCCCGTGCATCCGAGTGGAATGTGGCCAGACCAAACTGAGCCATGCCGTCATCGTCAGCCGCCGCATCCTGAGCGGAAGCCGCCGCATCCTGAAAGTGCCGCAAAGATGTGGGCTCAGCCGTCACAAAAGAACATGCTGACAGCTCGCACACCTCCGGGCGACCCTCCATCACGCAGAGCGACTCGAAGGCATGCTCATCCCCAGCGTCATAGAAACGCTGGAAACGAACAGCCAAGCAGTCAGTCTCATAGTCCTCAACTGCACCACAGTAGTGGGCAGACTGAGGACCGCCGTTGGGGCATTCAGCATGCCAGTGCTTCAAACCACTTTGTGCACACTCCGCATTTCTGCAGTGAGGCACGAAGGCACCGCTCTTCTTGTCAAACGAGACAGGAGGAGCGGTGCCAAGTGGCTTAACACCAGCACGATGCTGCTTAGCAGCAGAGCGGGTAAGGTGCTTGCCCGCAGGCGGTGCCCCTTCCCGCTCTGCCGCTTTAGGTCACGAATGTCCTGCTGCATGCGCTCCAGCTGCTTCTGCAGACTGGACAACGCCGCAGCCAGGTCAGACGCGCCATCGCCGAATGATAGAGCAGAGACACGGGTGTCAGAGACTTTCAGGCCGTGGCGGAACTGCTCCCGCACACGAGCCTGAATAGTCAAGAGAGACACGCCTTGCCGCTGGCCAGCTCGAGCCAAGGAATTAGCCAAGTCACGGTACAACGCCGAATTGCCGAGAGCCTTTAGAAACTGCCGCTTCACCGCGTCCTTTGGCAAGTCGTGGGAACGCTGAACGTCCCGCAACAGGCCATTGAACTCACGGATGCCACGGTCAGGATCCTCGCTGTTGGGGATGCGAACCGCCAGCAGCGACTCAAAAGAGTCAAAGGGCTTTGAGCGTTCCTGGAGCATGCGTACCACCTCAAGGGCAGCACGCTTGCCATCTCCAGGAACGTCAGACCCAGAGGCCTCAAGCCAGTCACGAGCAGGCGAGCCAGGGCGAGCCAGAAACGTCAGAGCCGAAAGCAGCAACTCGTTGCCCTCATGCCTAGCCGCAACAGTCATGTCAGTCAGGTCAAAGAGGGGAGCAAGTGCCTGCGACTGGAGAAGAAACTGTGCTCGAAGCTCATGCATGATCTGTGAAAAAATGTCGACTGCGTCGGACTCTGTACCAGCGAAGCGGTCTGATTTGTCTCCGAGAATTTTCGTGGCAACGATTTTCGCAACCTTTCTGTCAAAACTGTCGCGAGCAAGCTGTTGACATTTGTCGAGAATCTCCCTCGCAGCTGCGGTGGTCGGAGCTGGCAGCTGCGGGGTGTGTGGTGTCGCAGTGTGCTGCGCACCCATCCACATCATCAAAAATCGTCTCTAATCTACGGACGCGTGATCGCGTCATTCTATTTGCTGTGGTAACCATGATAGAGAGACAGGGGAAAGGTCGAGCTAAGCAGGGCGATGGTGTAAGAACTGTCACAGCGGCCAGATACTTCGTAGAAGCCTCAGCAGAACAGACTGAAAATTACAGGTCGTAAGCGGAAGATTGAGAGCGGCCAAAATTCACAACGTGTGGAGCGTCCTCGCCAGGGCCAGTGGCGCACGATGCAGATCAACTCTCGCTGCGACGATACTGCCGTAAAATAAAAACGATCCGTCACAAACTGATCTCCTGCGCAGCGAAGGCGAGCACAACGCGTGCCGCCATCACTGCCACGTCAAAAGGCCATACCGCGAGAATGATACACCACCGCCCAAGTGGGCGCTCAACCCCTCCTACGTCCTACTTAGCCGAACATGGCAACAGCAAGGCGCTGCGCCATCATCAGAATCACCGGAAAGCCGGTGCGGGCCATAACCTGCGAGAAAGACAGATCCGCTGTCCGGCTAAGCTCGCTGAGCTAGTGAAAAGGGTGATCGAAGCATATATATATAAGTGACGGATAAATATATATATGCAAACAGGCACAGAAAAGCACAGTGCAGCAGTGCTCAAGACGGTGATAGCATAAACTGGAAAGATAGTCTTACTGGGAGGCTATCTAGGAAGGCAGCTAGGTCACGGTCACTGCCGATGACACTGTCACAGGTGACACACACAGCGAGGGGTGAAGCTAGGAGAAGGCAGGCCCCCATACAGTGGGGGGGGATTGTCTTCCCCGTGACACCACCTCACCCCGAAGGTGTGAGTGGCAATGTCAGAGTCAGCAAACCCTAAGTCCTAAACCCAATGTCACTTAATGTAAGAGTCCAACGGACCACTAGAGCACAGTTAGCAGCTAGCAAGCAAGCGGCGGTCAACTCTAAAGTGAACACGGTGTAATTTCAGGCACGGTCTGCTGTCGGTTGATCGGTTGAGGAGCTCCCGACGATCGGCGGGATCCACGGCTTCGAACGGAAAGCCGGCCACTCTTCATCTTCAGGGTCGGCGAAGCCCAGCATGGCGATGGACTCCATCTCAAAGGAGAAGTCCTCGTCCGACGGGTGCTGCGCCATGCCGGCCGGATGCGGGTCCTCGGCCGGCGCGGTACCACCATGGGGTTCCGCCAAAGGCGGGTGATCGAGGTGCGGAGGTGGGTCGGGCAGAAGAGCGACGAACGTCATGGCAGACGCATCCAACGGCGGAGCAGGCTGCTCCTCCGACACCACCAGAGCGTGGGCTGCGGCACCGTCCGCCTGGTGAAGGGCAGCAAGGGCGGCGGCAAATGCCTGCGGAGACGGACGAGTGCCCGCTGGAAGCGCCGAGTCAGGGGTGCGGCCGGGATTGAAGGCCTCCCTGCACGTGAAAGGGCAATTGCCCTTCGTCTCGGGGTGGCCGTCTGTCAGCCCCCAGAGACGGAAGCAGAGGATGCATGGAAAGCCGACCCCCTTCCAGCGCTTCACGAGAGCGGTGGGCGGCTCCGCCCGCCACTCACCAACGGGTTTGACGGAATAGGCGGGGGTGCGATCGAAGGTCACGGCGTTGAAGGCGGGCTTCTTCACCCGGTACCCACCACCACCACCACCACCACCGGGCGGCGCAACAGGGTCCGTGTCGGTGGCAAGGGTGGCGAATGCGTGCTCTTCCCTCCACACCGTGCGCAATCGGAGGCACAATGTGGAAAAGGAGAAAGGCGTACCACCACGGAGTTCGCGGATGACGTTGATGTACAACGGCGTGACGAAGGGGGAGTGTTTGGCGGAGGTGGCCAAGATCAGGGTAGAAGTCTTCCAAAATTCTTTACGGCCCGTAAACTATATTTCCGCTGGCCCGCTTTCGGCCAAAACGGTCAAGGAAGAACAATGCCCGCGAAATTTCGAAATTAAGTATGGGGGTTTGATAAAAAGTAGCATAAAATGCCTATATTTTTGGCCGAAGTTTGGCCGGCTCATATTTTTGTGCGGCCCGGGGGCGAAAGCCCCTTCGGCCCGGTTTCGGCCCGGAGCGAGCTTCTGCGGCCCCGGGCCGGCCCGCCACGGTAAGACTTCTACCCTGGCCAAGATGTGCCAGAGGTCCTTGACACGCTTGGCCTCGCTGTAGTCGGGGTTAATGCGGGCGTGCTTGTCGCCCAAGGTGCGGATGGCGGTGAGTTGAGGGGCGGGGTCGTCGTTCTCATCAATGACGGTTGAACGCATTTTGACCCAAAAACGGTCGGTGTCGGAGTCGGGGACGCCCTCGACCTCGTACCGAAGGCGCTGAAGGATGTAGCGCCCGTCCCCAGGGTGGGAACGAGCCGCTTCGGAGTACAGTGCCAAGGCAGTACCCCGAAGCACGATGGGGAGGATGGTGAAGATGATCTCGTTGAGGACGACGTGGTAGAAGTCATAGTCGTGCTCGAGGTCGAGGAGCTTGGAGAATTCCGGGAAGGACACCGGAAAAAGCACATGACGGAGTGCAGCAAGGAGGGCGGCGAAGTCAGCGTCGGCAGCATCGTTGTCGAAGGTGAAGCCATTCTTAGGGTTGAACCCTCCAGGGCGCAAAACGGTGATGATGTCGGTGGAGTACGTGAAGGCGTAAGACAGCTGCTCCAAGTACTCCTCCTCCCGCCCCTCCTCCACAGGAGTGGAGGAGAGGACTGACGGGTCGTTGAAGAACATGATTGGGGTCGGCGATAGCCGCAGCGATGATGGACGTGACCTTAAGGAGGCGGTGGACACAATCCTCCTCGGTCGCGTTGGGCTCGGTGTGGAAGTGCCGGGCCCAGGAGACGGCGAAGGCGTGGCGCTAGCACGCCTCGCGGAACGGAGAGCCTCTGCAAGAGATGATTGGCGCTGCTGAGACATGTTGGGGAGGAAGTAGGCAGCCAGTTGGACGGTAAAAAAAAGGTGTGTGACGGATAAAGACTGCCAAATTTCGTAGACCACCAATCACAGACGGTAGGCGGTTACGAACGGAGGTGGGCGAAGACGGATTTACGGAGTTTGACGGAGTAGCCCACGGACGGATTTAAGACGGAAAGACGGAGGTAGAATCGGATACCCGAAGCGAGTTGCAGCGAAGGTGAGCACCACTAAGCGTAAGTGGGTCGATAACCTAGTGAAAAGGGTGATCGAAGCATATATATATAAGTGACGGATAAATATATATATGCAAACAGGCACAGAAAAGCACAGTGAAGCAGTGCTCAAGACGGTGATAGCATAAACTGGAAAGATAGTCTTACTGGGAGGCTATCTAGGAAGGCAGCTAGGTCACGGTCACTGCCGATGACACTGTCACAGGTGACACACACAGCGAGGGGTGAAGCTAGGAGAAGGCAGGCCCCCATACAGTGGGGGGGGATTGTCTTCCCCGTGATGAGCATCAAACTGATAATCACATAAACAGTGTCTGGCCGAGGCTTTATGCTCTCGGAAACCCAGACAGTGAAGCAAGACTGTACTACTGTACTGTACTACTGTACAGTACAATGCTAGGATGTCACGGACACGATACGGAAGCAGGGTCAGGCTAGGGGCTAGTCAGAGCCCATAATAACTAAGCCTAAACCCGAAGTCCAGCACAATATTCCCACCGTACGATTCCATTTAAAAAAATTCATTTTTACGATTTAGGGTTTCGAACGGAAGGTGTGCAGCAGACGAGATCGAGTCTTTTGTCCGAGAAAGTGTCCGACGCGAGACGGACGCGGGAGAGGCCACACAGAGCTCGCGTCGGTCGGGTGCAGCAATCTGCTCGCAGCTGGTGGAAAGGGGGGGGAAGAGACCACCTACTACTGTACCGGCGCGGGTACAGTAGAGCTCTAGAAAGGCCAAGCGAAGGCCGAAGGCGCAAGGGACGTGCTTGGGATTTCCAAACCCTAGAATTTTCAAACCCTAACTACAACCCTCCCCACGCCATCACCAAGCAACCCTCACACATGTTTGTATTTGTAAGGAAATAGTGAAGGCCCATTTCAGGATCGATATCGCATCGTTGTGGCGTGGTTTTTAGGGGTAATATGTTTGTTCATTTCTTATAGAGTACTTGAGTGACTTGTACTGTAGTATTCGAAGGGCGATTGGAGCAGCGTGTGCCAGGTAGAATCGCTCCACGGCGTAGGCCAGGTTTGATTGAGGCATCAAGTATGTCCAAGGGTGGAAGTTCAGCTTCAACTGAGGATAGTTTGTTATCCCAAGACACAGTCGCCTTGAAATGTACCAACAAGTACTGCAAAATACGCCTGTGCGTACCTTGAGCCCCAACTTTCGACCCTGTTGCTAACATCGCTCCGAGCAAAGAAGGGGTTCCTCTGAGGGTGCTCACTTTTGGAATCCGCTGACACTTACTGCCAAGCCCCTTATTTTCAGGTCTTTTTTTGACTCCCATATTGTTGTGACCCGAAGATTATTCATGCAAGCAATCAACCAAGCTGTGGTTCAAATGTTCGGACTCGTTGGAGGCGCTATGATCATCGATCTCCTCATGTTCTGTGAATCAAAGCAAACGGGGTTTATCAAATTTCAGTCCAGGTAAATAAAGGAGTGACTTGCAACCGTCAAAGCTTGACTTGCGTTTATTAGCTCTTCCTTTTTAGGCATTCTTGTTTTCCTTAAGCCTTTTCCAGTTTTCCTCTCGATGCCGGAGCCTGCAAAGACCCGAGAGAAATTTTCGTGAATCCCACGTCGCTGAAACTGTATTCCTAGGTGCTTGTGCATGTGATAGTATCGCCCATCAGGGAGGTATGTGTTTTTTCAGGCATTCCGAACAAATACTGTCTTCACTGGTGTGCTACACCGAGTTGTACGATTCAGAGCATGAGAACTCGCTCTCGTGCCGCCTCGAAATTCTTGGTACGTCCAATTTCTTAATTTCACTTGCGAACGACAGTCGAGGCTTTTGTGTACGGCTTCTTCCAGCGTCGCAACCCTAGAATGTCAAACCGTACAGTATACGGCGTCGGGCAAAGTCTTTGTCAAGCTTAACGCAACTATATGGATAGAATCACTGCAGCGCCGTTTGACAGGATTCTCGCCAGACGTGCTCGACGCTGATGAAAGTTGCACTTCTCGCGAGAGCCGATCGCTAAAGTTTTTCTCGGGATGACCAGAAATGATAAGAATACAACGTTGTAGATTTGCAGATATTGTTCGGACGGCCTGTCTTTAGTGTTCACAGTTTTTCAGCAAGCTGCCAAGTGCTAAAATGCACGACGAATTGTGGAGTATCCTTTCAAGGTGTGTTTTGAAACTATCATACACCACTTCAGAAGTTTGGTATATGTTTCCTCTGGTTTCAAAGTTCAAAGCAGCCAGTGCTGATATCGTTGGGACATCCGAACATATGAAAATAACAAGTGACGGCGCAACGTCTTGCTCATATTGAATACCACGATCCATTTTTTTCTCGAGCTAAAAGAACCATATTGGTGAGAAAGTCACCGATAACTCATCAACTCACTGAATTGTGATGTCTCAAAAGTGTAAGCACCTATACTGAAAAACTCTGCCATTCAAATCCTCACATCGAAATGACTTGTCGGAAAGTCCATGCATATACTAGCATCGGTGTTCACTAAACTTGTTGCACAGAGGCAAGCTCTAACAGAGAGAGAGAGAGAGGGGGGCAATCCCGGGAGCGAACCACTCTTACAAATAAGTCGCATGGCGACATAAGAGTGACTCGTTATCAGCTTCCTGCCCACGTGGCGAGGTTGTTGGCCGTGCCGGAACTAACTGTGATGGGCGTAATTCAACGACCGGTTGGTGAATTATCGGCTGCCTGCCACGAGGGCTTGGGACGCATGGACATATGTGGGGATGGGACCCCAAGTAGGAACACTCAACACTGCAGAACGACAAATGCAGTGCAAGTGTTAAGCTTTGTGCCAAACGTGCCACGCATATCGCATTATTGATTCGGTGGATGATGTAGTTTACTTTGGCATTGTATGCTTTTTGCAAAGATCGTCGATTGTTGCCCGGATGATCTTTCAAATATCATAATCCGGGAAGTATTGTGGCGGTGACCGAATGGGATATCCCGCAATCTCCCCTTAGAGCGGGTTGCCTTTACCCGTTAGGGGTATTTTGCCTCAATGGATAGCGGCAGCTGTTGGTATCTATGTTGCTTATAACGGCGTTAGAGTTATAACGCGGGGCTTCCCGATACGTTGTTACGTGCGTTACGACGCCAGTGGGGGGCATTATAAGCATAGGATCCCCCCCCATCGCCCCCATATTATTACCATTAGAATCACTTCGATCGAAAATCACTAAGGGAGCGGTCACGGCTCTAACTACTATATGCGTACGAGTACTTTGCCAGGTTGAGACCGGCCCGATTTGCTCATGTGGACCGGTGTACCAGTACGCGGCGGGGTCTAGGTCAGTGCTTTATCCCTATGATTCTGCCAGAACCGAAGGCCAGAGTGTTTCAAAGCCCTTGCGGCTGCCGTATGCCGATCAGTTGGTGTCCACGTTCAATGTTAAGTCATGGTAGGCGCTTCGAAGATGAATAAACTTGAGTTTGCTTGGAGTTACTGTTGAACCATCGACCAGGAGCGATCGGAAGCCGGTGAACCTAATGCGGTTAAGCCCCCAGGGTCTGCTTCTTCATTGCATACACCTGATATATTGCATCTTGCATATTTGTGCTTTACCGAACATCATCAATTACCAATTTATCAATCTTTTGATTTTTGATATGAACATAAAGTTGTTGAGTGTCACCTTTTTATGATATTAATAATGGGAATTTTCACTAAGGCGCTACCGACCGTATACGGTTATAACGTCGAAGTTATAACGGGCGAGGGTCAAAACACGTTATAACGTGCGTCATAACGCTGCGGGGGGGGGCTCGTTACAAGCAACGCAGGTTGGTATTTATGTTCAAGTGTGTCTTGCTGTGGGAGTTGTTGCAATATCTCGTCGTTTCGTCTCCACGGAGAGATCCGAGACGACTTGCGGACTAGCTCTACAACCGTACAACGAACGTGATTATCGGGTAGCTAGGGTAGCTAGGGTAGCTAGGGGGGTATCGCAGCGCATGTATGTGTGTCACATAACTGGATGTTATGTGACACGATACACCGAGTGGAGCGGTGTTGTTGAGTCACACGTAACTCTGATTACGTGTCAAACGGGAACGACGGAGGCACCACTGAGTGGTATTAGGTTTCGAATTTTGTGAGAGTCATAAGCTTGTCGCAAACGCGTGCATATGATGGTACAATCTCGGCATCGTACGAACTTAACACTCGCGACTGATCATAAGCATCATTAATATCCACTGGTGCCGGTAACTGATTGAGCAATTCTCAACACAGCATAAGATCGTAGAGCTACAAAATTTTAAAAATTCTGATACCCTGTTATCGAACGCTGAACTCTTACATGCAAGCCCAGATTCCAACATGAAAAAGTATGAAAACAGCAGTAAAATATATCCATCAAAATTGATATTATATCACAAAACACGAATTATTGTGTGTACAAAAGCTGTGAGCAGAACTGTCTTAGCACTCTAGCACTGGCACGCGAACAGCCACCTAGTACTTGCGAAGGCAAAACAATAATGAGTCCACTAGCCTGACCTTCGGTCAGAGTCTACTTATATCTCAATGTCCTGTCACATTTCCCAAAACTGTAACGGGTTCTAGCCCTTAAATCTTCATCTGGCCAATGGAAAGTCATTATCCCATGCCAGCTCTAACAATGTTACCGTTTACCGCATTCTGACTGACACGTCAGCGGCAAAGGAGTCACTGCCATCTTCGTCTTATCATTCCCTGGTCACCTGATGGTGACTATATCTTCTCAGACAAGTCTGCATCTCACAGATGGTCATCTTCGTAAAGCCTGTCATGCTGTCACCACTGTCATGCGTGTCACCAGCTGAACAAACCCGGCGCGGTACCATGAGAAGCCGGCGTTTGTTACAGCTGTCGCAAACGCGTGCATATGATGGTACAATCTCGGCATCGTACGAACTTAACACTCGCGACTGATCATAAGCATCATTAATATCCACTGGTGCCGGTAACTCATTGAGCAATTCTCAACACAGCATAAGATCGTAGAGCTACAAAATTTTAAAAATTCTGATACCCTGTTATCGAACGCTGAACTCTTACATGCAAGCCCAGATTCCAACATCCCCCATCTGTAGCTGCTGCGTGCAGTAGCACAGACTCAAATGTGGGCTTGTTCAGCATACTGGGTCGTATCACCATCTGCCATGAACTTGCCCAAACTGAAAGTGAACATACCAATGCCTTCACCTTCTCCACCTTGTAACATTCTGGCTCTGACCAGTGGGTTTTTGAACACCAAGACCCACATACACCTGCGGCCAATAGGTCCATGTTCCAGATGCCCAATCACATGCAAGCGTCCTGTCTGACTCAATCGTCTGAAGTACGCATCAGCCCTGCTCTCGGTCATGTCTGTTAAATAGTAAGATGGAACATGGACACATGCCACCACACGACTGGCCATTACTGCCAACGGGAACGCGATATCCAGCGCTGCGAACCAAGGCGAAGTCACCATTGCGTCACAGACACCATACTTCTCCTTCCATATGCGGTAATTACCCGGCTGAAGTGCATCATGCGCCTCAGGCCAACCCAACTGAGAGTTCCAGTCATTGTTCATGAATCTCAACTGCGGCCATTGCTCTACCATCACCTCACTGATGACACCAGTGCCTGCCCACGGGTCCCACACGCCATTGACGGACTTCCGGTCCACCTCTGTCGCCAAACGCCTCACCTCAGAGGGCACTGTGATAACCAGTTCGAGCCCCCACTGCAGCGCGCTGGCTTCTTTCACCTGAGCCTTGGTCATGTGCCTCAACTCTCCTCGTCTTTCAACTTCTTCTTCAGCCAGCGCAGGCATAAGAGGTGCATCCCTCTGATGTCTTGCCATGGCCTTCTGTTCCCGATATTTCTTGCTCAGCACCGTGCGATGCCCCTCATTCCAATGCCCTGGCATGAAGATCTGCACAGCCTCAGAGAGCTTGTCCTGTCTTCCCCAATCAATCTGATCAGGCATGCCCAAGAACATGTCCTCCTCCTTCAACAGCATCTCTCTTGATGAAATGGCATGCCAAGGCTGAAACTTGTTTCCCTTCACCACCCGACGAGGACCCACGTCTGCTGGCAACAGGCGCATCTCCGCCGACAGCTTCTCATTCAATTGCTGCTCCTTCATGCCCAATTTGTCCTCTAGGGCACCGGAGCTCTCGTCTTTCTGGGTCTGCACCTCGGCATTGGCGGCTTGCATCCCCGTGCCTGAGCACATGGGGCATAGCCACTCGCCTTCTGGTACTCCATCCAGTGCTGGGGTCAGACACCACAAGTGATACCCCCTGTTGCATGCGTCACACAACAGCATCTCTGCCTCCCCATCGGTCTTCCTGCAAACTTCACATGCTAGGTGCTTACTGGGAACGGCTGCACTGCAGTCATACTGATCCTTCACCTGTAGGTGACATGGCGCGATGCTCTGCACGGTGCTCTTCTCTCTTAACTTGGTGGCGTCCTCAAGCACCACCACACCATCTCGCTGTATCTTGACCAGCTTCAGAATGGCAGATTTGGTCGCGACTTCCATGCCGCTGCGGGGCTTCTGCCTGATGTAGACGAAATCGCCCACCTTGAACTGGTGTGGACTAGGCTCGTAGCCTCCACCCCTTCTCCCTTCGTAATGTAATGTATCACGATGCTGTGCGACCTCCAGGCTGCAACCAGCGTGTACCATCAATCGCCTCACCACCTGTGCTCTCTGGTGGAGGTCCTTGACTCTGGCATCCTTCTCATCTTCGACCTCAGCAGCAAAATCCATGCTGGGCGCCCGTTTCAAATCAGGAGGCACTACTGCCTCCTGAGCGAACAACATGGTGAACGGCGCAACCCCCGTGGACTCCTGGCGTGCTGCATTATAGCTCAGCACTAACGGCCAGAGCTGCTCATCCCATTCATAATCGAGACCCTTCTCCAAGGCAAGCTTCTTAAAGCAGAACTTCATAGTGCGTACCACCCTCTCGGTAAGTCCATTGCCTTCTGGTGAATCTGGCGAGGTAACCCGCCGGTCGATCAGGCAGTCTCTGCATAGCTGCTTGAACTCGCCTTCAAATTCCTTCCCTCCATCCACCAAGCATTCTGCCGGCGCGCCAAACACAGCAAGTACATGACTGCGGAATGCCGCTGCGATGGTGCTCGCCTCCTTGTCAGGAATGGGAACGCAGACTATGAACCTGGTATAGTGCTCGGTCATGATGAGCACTCGGTTGTTGCCAGACTTGGTCTCTCTCCTCGAGGGCCATGCCAAATCCAGCGACCAGCGATACATGAACGACACGATCTCAAGGGGGGATAAACATGCCGCCTCTCTCGCATAATGAGTCTTCACACGCTGACAGGTCTCACACTGGGTGACCACCGCCTCCACGTCTTTCTTCAGATCAGCCCACCAATGGCGCTGCCACAGGAGATGCTGCGTACGTCTTATGCCCCAATGTCCAGTTCTGGAGTGGTATTCCTTTACCAACGCGAGCCGGTCAGCAGGCTTAGGTATTCTCACCTCCTTGCCTGACATGGTGATCATGTAGATCTCGTCCGTGGCCTCGTCCCATCGATGTCGTGCTGCTCGCCTTCTTACTCGGCGAACTTCCTCTTCCGGCAACCTCACTCCACCATTGGACTTCAACCATCTGAGGCACCACGCATCATCGTGTACGTCTCTATGCTTGTCACGGTCTGACTGCTGCTCAGCCACGCTGGCCATCAGGTCCTCGAATCTGGTAGTACACGTCAACCTGGGGAGCCTCATCTCTGACTCTCTGGCAGGCGGACTCCAGGCAGGCACATCCACGTGCGCTGCTGGGGTTGCGCCCTCCTTCACGAAGTGGTTCTCATGCCTCTGACGATACTGCGCCATGGTGTAGAGCTGCCACTCGTTCTTCTTCTTCTTCTTGGTTCCAGCCTTCTGTCGCTGGGCTCCAATTCCTTCTGCGCCTTTCTGCCCTTGCGAGCACATTATCCGCAGCTTCTCCTCCCAGTCGCGATGGGTCATAGTCTTCGCCACCTGCTGGGTATATGCGTTCGAATTCTCAACCCATTCCGCCAGCAAAGCTTGCCTCTGCTGAAGGTCCGACCTCTCGTGGTCTGCCCAGTTGTTGTCTACAGCGATGGGCTGTCCTGGGGAATTCTCCGCCTCTGGGGATTCCTTGCTGTGAGGAAGCCCCTTCCTGCTTGCTTCTGCGACTGCCATCAGCAGTTCCATTGCTCTGCGATCCATGGCCAGGCCCAGAATGCTCGCCAATTCTACGTCGCTTAGGCCATCGGCCATGCGTAGCTCACTTGCGCTGTAGCCCATGGCTCGCGTCTTCTCTTCGAGGTTAACTTCTCGAGATTCTTCCTCGGCGTCTTCGCCGTCCTGGTTGCGCACCACGGTGCCCATCCTCGCTCTTCTGAACGCTCTTGACCCTTGCGTCGCCATGATGGTGGGTAATGCCCTCAATGGTTCTCCCACCACGTTCACCACGTAGTGAGGCGCGCGGTCTGTCCTTATCACTGGCCTGGGATGCCAGCCCTTGCATATGATTGACGATACAATTCGTCCTTCTGGTCTCACCACCTTGCTCATGACGGAGCGAAACTGGTGGCTCTGGAACAAGTTGCTCCAATACGCTCGCAATCGATGTGCGTAAGCGCCTGCTTGTGCTGCATCAAAGGACACTGGTCTACCAATGACGCTGGCAATGTACGGGAACACCTCGTCCCTGATCTTGGTTCCAGGTCTGTGTGACAACGGAGAAACATTTTCCAGGATATAGCCTGGAGGCCTCTGCCGCTGCAGCTGCTGGAGTGTGGACAGAAGCCTGACCACTTCATAAAATAATTTGCTGTGCCTGCCATCCAGGCCCGTGAGTGTTCCAGCAGGGGAGAGATCCTGACATGGGAACCCACATACCATGACCCACTGGCGTCCTTGAAGAGCTCCTGCTCGTATGAAGTCGGCGCTGGTGGTCTCGCGCAGATCTTGGGGTAAAGCCCCAAGCTCTATTGCATGGGGCGAGATGAGGTCAGGGTATCGTCTCAGCAATGCCGCACACCTGGCTCTGGCAACTGTCTGACTGCTCGGGGATATGTCCTGATACAGGTAGCGATCCACCTTCATCCCACTGCGGAGCAACATTTCTAGCCCAGCACATAGGCCTCCACATGGCTCGTAGCACACCACGCCTTCCTGCCGAGCTTGCGAGAAGAATCGGCTGCCCAGCACCCTGGTGTCGACCTTCTCGGGCTTCAGGATGCGCTCACCTTCAAAGTACTCATTGCTGTACACAGCAGGGCTTCCCTCGCCATGCGTGCCTCGCGTCGGCCTAACCAGGCTCAGCGCCTTCCAAGCTGCTCTGGCTAGCCTCCCAGAGTCGGTCACCAGCTCGGGCAAGTCAGTGTCGAACATGTCCCCATGATTGCATTCTAATTCCTCGTGGTAGTGCAAATCGAACAGACGATGCACTGGTCCTGTGCCCAGCTGCTCCATGGCAGCCATCCTGCAGTAGTTGGCAACCTGCACCTCTGGCGTGGCCTCTTCCCCTGGGAAGGTATCCCCAGCCAACATAAAGCACAAGTGGTCACCGAAGTCCTTCGCGTGGACTTCCCCCACGCCTGCGTGTAACGCAGTCACCTTCTCCCTTTCATGCCTCGCTCCAGTCTCATCCGTCGTGGATGGCAGTGGGTAGCGAGATGGCACGTCAGCGTTGCTGTTCTTGGCGCCTGGCCGATACTTCACAGTGAAGTCGAACTCCTGCAAACTGATTGCCCAGCGCAGGTGTTGCCCTTGGAGATCAGCCTTCTCCATCAGGGTGGTGAGCGGTGAGTGGTCGGTAACCAAAGTGAAGTGGACTCCATGCAAGTACTGCCTCAGTGTGCGCACCGCCCATACCACTGCGAGCATCTCCCCTTTGAAGCTGGCGTACTGTCTTTCCGTTTTACTCAGAGATCGGCTGATCGCCATACAAATGTATTCCTTCCCATCATCGTCCTTCTGGCCCAGCACTGCGCCAATGCCATAGGTGCTCCAATCAGTGTACAATATGAGAGGTCTGTCGTAATCGATGGGCCTCAGGCACCTCCCAGAACACTCAGAGAGCATCCTTAAGTTCTTGGAGTGCTTGATCTTGCTCCTTCCCCCAGGCTGCCTTGATGTCGGTGACCTCCTTCTTGAGCAGGTCATTGAGAGGGCGGGCCATCTCAGAGTAGTTTGGCCCCCCTGGCTCACCCACCAGGCCCTTATAGTAGTTCGTCATGCCCAAGATCGAGCGGAGCCCAGTCTTGTCCTGAGGGCTTGGAAGCTCTTGTATGGCCTTGCATTTGGCTTCTTGCGCGCCAATGGAGTTGTGACCAATGCGATAGCCCAGAAAGTCCACCGTGGCTGCACCAAAGGTACTCTTGCCTGCATGCAAACGGATGCCAGCGTCCCCCAAGGTGCGAAGTACGTCCTCAACGTCCTTCAAATGCTGCTCAGGCGTGGAATCCGTATAGACCACTACGTCATCGACGTACGCCACCGTGCAATGCTGCAAGTGCCTTAACTCGTAGTCCATGATTCTTACGAACGCAGAAGTAGCTCCAGCTGCACCAAAAGGCATCGAGGTGTATTGGTACAGCTGATTCTTCCACCAAAACGCCGTCTTGCTCCTGTCCTCTTCCGTAGCCATGGGAATCTGGTGGAAAGGTTTGGTGGCATCCAGCGTGGTCTTGAACTTGGCCTTGGCCACCTTCTGGTAGAGCTCCTCTGGTCGGTGCGGCAGCGTGTTGTCTTTGAGGGAGTGTCGATTGACACCCCTGAGGTCCACGCAGAACCTCGTCTGGGTCCACAGGCCAGTCTCGTGATCCTTCTTGCCAGCTACGACCACGTTGCTCGCATGCCTGCAATGCTTGGCTGCTGGCTCTATGAAGCCATACTCCAAAAGTTCCTTGCAATGAATATCGATGATTTCCTGCTCGCCCGGACTGTACTTCCTGGGTCTCTGGTAGGCGGCCTTGGATTCGTCTACGAAAGGGATGGAGAACGTGTTGTGGTCCGCTTTACCCTTGTAGCCTTTCAGATCGTGAGGACTGTTGGCAAAGGTGGTCTTGCACCTGCGAAGAACATTCCGCATTTCCTCCCAGTGTTCCTCCTTAAAGTCAGGATGTCCTCCAAACGTGGCATTGAGCTCAGTGTCGAGCCACGCTGCCTCGTCCTTGGTCACCGTCGTGTCACCCAGAGGTTGAAGCTCGTCCAGCACGGTGTACGGCAAGACCTCATCCTGCTCCGCGACATTGGCCACCCAGCCAGGCTCCCATTGCCTTGAGGATTGCTGAGCCTCCCAAGAAGTGCGGGGGGACGAACCCCAGGCGCTGCGTGTGGGTGACGTGACACCATAAGTAGGCGCACACTCGGTCATCTTGCCAGCGACCCACAAGATTCCGCACAAAAGCAGAAAAAATCGCAAAATTCGGTTGAAATGCGCTGCGGCTGCCGGCGAGTGCGAAGCGAAGAAGCACGCCACGACTCTCCACCCCCCGTGCGCTAAGCGAGTACTCCCACCAGCAGCAGTGAAGCTTACGATTGCAAGGACAAGCGCCACGTAGGCGGCTTGCGCGACGCGATGAAGGCGGAGATTGCGTCGTAGTTGCGCCCAGCGCGCCGCGAAGCGAGGCTTGTCCAACCTGGCGGGCAAAGCGGGCAAGTGCACGCGGCCCAACCAACAAGAAGACTTGGGACCAGCGCAGGGTCGGAACGGTCCATCCACGGCCATGTTGAATGTGACCGGCGTCAAGCGGGCAACGCAAGGGACCGGGGCCGTGGCATGCCACGTCTCCAGCGTAGATGCCGGCACAAACCCAAAGCCAGGCGAGGACCATGAAGAGGAGGATGATCACACACTGTGACCAGCACGCCAAGGAAACGATCACCATCCGAAGGGGCACCACCACCCAATCCCCTGCACGCACGCGGTGCATGCCAGCATAGACGCCTGTGGCGCGCAAGATGAGGAGCCCAACGTACCAAACGCAGGCTAGAGCCCATAAGACCCAGATGTCATAAGATGCACGAAGGGGGCAACGTCGAGCAGTCGACCACCATACGGGCAGCTGGTGCAAAAGCGAGGGTACGAAATGCCTCCACCAAACTTGAAAGGGGCACCATGACAGGTGCCAGGCTACTGCCTCCCACATCGCCCATATGGCGACCACGGGAATAACGGGACCGCGTCCCAACCACCACCAAACCACTGCACTGCCTGCAAACGTGATACACGCTCGCAGGACACCTGGCCGTAAGTGGACCGCCCGTGCAGGCGGCCCACGGCCACAGCGTTGGTCGTTCACCAGGGCCACCCGCCCGCTGCGCCCGGGGAGCCCTGCTGAAAATGCGCCTGCCTCTGCGCCTCACGCTGTTCGCCCGTGTAGCGTTGAAACGCCTGTGTCTCCGCGCTGCATATCGAAGCTGGAGAAGGAGGACACCGCGACGTGAGACCGGCTGGTATCCTGGAATCCCTTGGTGCATGAACGACGTGGGTAGCGGCCCCATGGCGATCGACAGAAGGGGCAGATGCGCGTGCAGCGCCGCCTGCGCCCGGCTGTCTGCGAGCAGGGGGGTCTCGAACCTCGTGCACATTCCTCCGTGAAGCCGCACCCATGTGCTCGGGTCGCTCGGCCACGTGAGCCTGACGGGCGGGCGGTGGCGGCGGCGGCGGCGGAAGACGCAGCGCCTCCAAGGCCCCTAGGGCTGGCATCAACCATGGCGCGGCCGAATGCCTGGTCCCCCATTGCAAGGAAGTGAACTTCCGGTCGTCTCGCTCGAAGTACTCATTCGTGAACTCAGCTTGCCAAGAAAGACACCGCTCGTCCTCCAAGAAGATGTAGTACACGGGCGTGGCGCCCGGATGCGCCACGCAGCGCAGCACATGCGCCGCTCCAATCTCCACGTACTTGCACAGCGCGAACGCGACGTTCCGCGCATGACCCCCCGGCAACCTGTGCCCCGCGTCACGGTGCGACAAATCAGCCCAGGCGGAAGTCATGGCCTCCAGGAGGCCGGAAGACGTAGTCTGTCCCCCAAGAGGGAGACGCCAGCCCTTGTCCCCGCACGCGATGGTCTTGTTGTGCTTCCTCTCGACTTGGCTGGTGATGCCTGGACGCTTCCGCATCCTGAGACCCTGCTCCTGGTTGCAGACGCCGAGCTGGTACATGATGCGCCGTTGCCTGCACTGATCATAGTCCGTTACGCGAAACCGTATTATGAAGACAGTGAGGTTGCGACGATCCTTCAAGGCTTCCACCTCCTCCACGGACAGGAATTGGCGCAACGAGTGACCAGACGCTGTGGCCATTTGTGTAGCGTCGTAATCTGACTCTGTTGGGGATGGAGGCACCCACCCAGGAGCCCGAGGCAGAGGACCCGCCCTCGGCGGACTCGGAGGCGTAGGAGGTGGGCCTCCCGAAGAAATTGACGGGGAGCCACGCGGAACACGGAAAGAGTTCGCCCACGAGCCAGCGTTGGTCATGGCAGACGATGCGGAGGGCGACCTCCTATGAGGAGGGCTGCTGTCAAGATCTGACGACACCAAATCCTCGGTCTCATGGTCGCTGGATGAAGGCGACGGAGTGCGAGCGTACGCCATGCGCGCGAAGCCAGATGGCGAATGGCCACTGGGCCTGGCCTGAGACGGCCCCGCGACAGCTTGAGATGGTCGTGCACTCTGCGACGAACGAGGTGGCGAGTGGCTGCTCGGCCTGGCGCGAGATGGCCCTGCGACAGCCCGGGATGGTCCTGCTCCCGCGGCAGGAGCAGGTGGCTGCGCGGGGGCTCGCTTGGTGAGCCTGAAGTTGGCCAAGTTGTTGGGCGGTGGTGGCCTACGTTGCGCATCTGCATTGAGCGCCTCTTGGCCCTGCCGCCTGGTGTTGGATGCCTTGAGCATCTTCCTCATCTCCCCCAAGCGCACGTACTCTTGAGCAGCGGCATTCTGGGAGAACACCCTACCAGTTCCCCCAAGACCATCTCCCACCGGGTAGTACTTGCATGGTGCTCGAACCCAGAACGATGAGCTCCAGAGGTGGCGCTAAGCTGCCATATAGATCGTACTGTTGGAGGACGCCAGTCGAGAGGGACTCTATGTCCACCGGGCGGAGGTACCTGAGCAGCTGGTACGTCCAGACACCAGCGCTCTCGTACCAATGAGGGAGCTGAAGCTCACCCAGCAACTCCTCACTGTTGTACACTCGCGCATGATCCAGCGTGCAGCGCATCAGCTCGAGGTGCTGCGTGGCTGTACTTGGTTGTACACAGAGGACACGCTCCTTCAGATCCCACATGAGGGTGCCAGCGACCTCACCGCTGGGGTACGTAAACAGCTCCTGGAGCGTGTGCTGCAGTCGCTGGATTGAGTTGAGGCTATCGAGCGCTCTGCCTTCTTCCCTGGGCTTGACGACGTATTGCTTGTTGGCAGGGGATGGCACGTGTGTCATATAGCTCCCCTTGAGCACCCAACAGTCATTATCCTCGTCGTGATCCAACTTCTGGTCCACATACAGCCAGTTAGGGGGCAACAGCTGTTCCACCATCACCC